>CAJNIZ010047884.1:11018-34656 GCA_905231905.1 Symbiodinium pilosum | reverse complement strand
AGACCCTCCGGATCAGACAACATAGTAAAGTGCATCTGGAGCACGTGGTTTTGATCAGTAGCCATTTCTCTTCTTGCAGTCCGCAGGCACACTTCCAGGCATGCTCAAAGGTGAAAGGGTTGCAAGTCTTTCTAAGGCACAGGCTCAGTCTCAGAATTCTTACCTGAAAATCCGCGAAAGATCCGCGAAAGGTCGCGTAAGCCGAGTAAGCCCCCAGCATTGCAAGCCATGGGAGGCGACGTAGCTTTTGCAATTCGGTGTTGGGGTTTACGGCTTGTGTAAGTACCAACCCCACTTCACCTTCCCGGCGTGCTTTGGGGTCTTACAGGTTCGGTTTTGGAGTTGAGGGTATGGGTCAAGAGTTCTTTTGAGAGTTCGGGGCCTGTTTTTGCTTCAAACATGCTTCCGCGAAAGGTTGCGATGGTGTGCGCAAAAGAAACTTTGCATTTCCGCGAAGAGATCATTTTGTTATGAAGGTAGTATTGGGTAACGCCCACTTCACGTCTTGATTCGCCAGCAAACAAATGAAGCAGGATTTTCGCGGTTTTATCCAGGGATCTCCTTTTACGTCTGTTCATTGAAATTGTGTTGTGGTTTTCTTCTTGCGATGTAGTGAGTTGCTGGAACACATCACTATAGGCACTTTTGGCCACAGTGTCAAAACTGCCTCTCCTATATATGATCCGACCTCGGTACTCTATCCCGCTGGATGGCACTAACCAGTCGATGGGAGCTCCTTAGCTTCCATGGCCTGCAGAGCTTTTCACCGTTGTTCCAAGGGTCTCTACGCGATGGGACTCTATTTCAGTGATGAGTTCCAGGGCTAATGATTCGGGAACTCTCGGGCGTCCACTAGCGATGTCCAACTGGACTCTACCCCTACGAGGGTGCCAAAGAGTACAGTCCCGGTCCCCCCCACTGGAGCCGGCAGTGTGTTGATTGAGTTGATTGAAGCTTTGTGTTGATTGATTTTTTACATGATTGGTCAACATTATGAATGGAGAATGTTGACATTGTTGATTGGCAATGTGAATCATGACTGAAGGTCTGATTCAAGGGACTGGGTTAGATGACATTGTTCCCACAATGACCTGGACTGTGCCGCATGGTGCGCATACTGAATGACACCAAACGTTGCTTGGCTGAAGACTCAAGACTGAATTGCTGTCACTGTGAGGGCACAAAGGATTGATCGCTTGCTGTGGATCGTGGAGAGTGATGGATTGACCTGACTATATTTGGATAGGTTGATTATTGATAGTGTGTATGTTGCAGTCTACATGGTGGTGGTGGTGGAGGACGTTTACGACATGTTGTTTCAATTCAGTTTGATGGGGTGTCCGCACTACGCAGGACCTCCAGGCCTTTGTCGGTACGAGGCCTCAACATCCTGGCTGAGCAAAGCAGCTCCTGGAGATGCCGCTTCCAGGTTTGACACTGTCAATCTTGGCACTTGCTGTCAGTGACGTGGACAACGCCCGCGTTGGCAATGCGACCAGTTGTTCTCGTCATGCATCCAAAACATCCGGGCCCTGACATTTCAAGCGTCGTGCTGTTGCGACAGCTCATTTCAACATTCCTCAAAACCTCGAAGCCTGAAACCCGCATACGCGTCTCCACCAGTGCGGCGCAACAAAGCTAACCGTACCTTGTACGTGTGAGGCAGGCGGTGCGTTTTGTCAAGTGGTGTTCTTCTTCCTGAGCGGCAACATATAACAAGATGATTCTGTGCTTTGCTTTGCCAATACCACTGCACAATGCCTAACATATTGTATTGCCCCATTTTTTTCTGATTTTTTGGGTTCGACAAGTTTTAATTATATGTTGCCTGCGAATGCTGGAAATTCATCCTGAGGAAGTTGTTCCAAGTACAGGTGCACGTTGTTTCAGCGGTAACGGCTGATAGACAGGCAAGCCCTGGGCCCAAGCATTTTCTCACTTAGCCCTGCACCTACACAAGGGTGCCGCCAGTCTGAGTTGCGGAGCAAGATGGTTCTAGTTCAGTAGCTGCAGGCCCAACGGGTTTTCATGGGAGCCGCCAGCATGTCTTGGGCTTGACTGCCATGCAAGATCCGTGAAACAGCAAGACGGCCATGCTCTCAGTGAAGCCTGACATCTAGCCATTCCTGTTTTTGCAACAGATTGTTATTCTCCGTTGCGCAGAGGTTGGTAGTGGAAGCACAGCATGAGGTGCATGTGCCTGAACGTGGTTGTGAGAAAGTTATATCCATGCAGGCAAATGCATGATGATGTGAGAACACTCCGCGGCAAGTTGTGTTGGCTGAGAGGTTAGGGTTAAGGTGCTGGGCAGAACTTTGGGGCAGAAAAGATCGTTGGATAAAAAAGTTTGGAGGAACAGCGCAGTTTTACCTAATAACAAACGATGAAGGATCTGATATGATGCGAAGGTTCTGCAGTGCAGATCTAAACTGAAAGGTCGAATTCGAGAGTGCTTTGTGAAATCAATTTGACGTGTGTAGGGACCTTGACGATTTGCCATATCGTGCCCACGCTATGGTGTGGAAGCCTTCGACCAAGCTGGCCCCATGCCCAGCAATGCAACTACTTGACGAGCATGACAGGACTTATTCCTGACATGGTCTGCCAGAAAAATTGTAGGTTCCGTGCAAGATATTAATGTCTAGGATGTTACGGTTCAAGTCTTCCTAAGGACATGTCCCTTGATGAGCTGACAGAAGCCAAGCCGGACCGCGGTTTAACCATGACATTGCGAAGTGCGGTATGGCATACTGATTTTCCCTCACTGACACTGGTCAGCGCTCTGTTGCCGTGCTTGTGGCTTCAAGGACGTTTCTGGGAAAAGCGTCTTTGCCGTGCACCAAGCCTTGATTGTTGTTCAGGGCCGTTGGCCGTGCAATCGAGCGTGTGGGTGCTTGCTGAGACTGGAACTTATGAGGATTTCCATGCATGCAGGGCGAGGCCACAAAGAGAGTGGTGATGTTTCAATATTGCCCAGACAGCTTTGGCATGGAAACGTCTTTAGACTTCAGTTCGTGGAGAGCCTCTCAACCTTAACCAGGCCCCAGACCTCACAGTTTATGGGCGAAAAAGGTGTTCAAATCAGCTCGCAGTCAGGTGGGAAATCTTCCATACAGCTGCACATGGCAGGAACTCAAGGCCATGTTTTTGACGACTTCGGCTCACTGTCCACGTGACAAGTTGATCACAGCGTGTGCAGTGGTGCAGGATCACATGCGGCAAGCAGGGGACGACGCTGCCTCGGTGTCCTGCGGAGCGGCGGAGCGGCGGAGGTGCGGAGCTGAAGCTCCTGCCATGTGCAGCGGCTTGCAAGGTCCTGCACTGTGACATCCTTGCAGAGCCTGGGACAGTCACCCTCTCGGCGTTTTACACAGTCTAGTCAGTCTAGTTGTGAAGGAAATATAGCCCTTGGTGAGGCGCTGGGGAGCAAAGGCTGCGGCAGAGCCCTTGAACATGAAAGTTCAGCTTTGCATGAACAAGTTGCTGGACGCTCAGGCCTCGTGGAGTTTGCTACGGCTGCTGCAGCAAGACACCAAGTCATGCCGGTGGCGATGAATGAAATGCCTCATAGAGGAGTTGCCCCCAATCAGGTTATTCAAGCTGCTCCGTCCAACAAGAAAAAGGATTTGTTGAAGAGTGCTGGTCCTTGGAGTATCGAATCATCGGGAACTGGTACCCATATCGGTTTTCCTGCTGCTTCTGCTTGAGCTTCGGCTTCTGATGCAACGCGGCGCTTGTGCTGCTGCCACGACCTGGTGCCAACATCCACCCAACACCCAGTACCCATCACCCACAGCCGCCAACAACAACAACAACAACAGCAACAGCAACAGCAACAGCAACAGCAACAGCAACAACAGCAGCAGCAGCAGCAACAACAAACCGCAACAACAAACCGCAACAACCTGAAACCACCTAGCAGACTGCTGCGAGACAGCCAAGCTTGCTATTTTGAGCAACGGAGGCTGCGCGAGCAGTGAACCAGCTTACGGACACTGCCCCTCGGCTGAACGCATTGCTCATGGCATTGTATGAGTTGTTGATGTCTGATGCTTTCTATGGTTTTGTGGTGGGCCTAAAAAAACCTTGCCGATTAACGTGGAGCTATAAACTCCTCATGCTCAGGAGATCAAAGGCCGCCTGGGGCTGAGAGCGAACGCAGTCACTGGGCCATCCCCACAGCACACCTTGCCGAGTTGAGACGGATATTCCCTGAATCAGTTTCATGAAGTTGTGTGGGCGATTGGCCTTAGTAAGTTGCCACGCTGGCGTGCTCCTTGAGGAAAAATCTTCGTCAGAGAAGATCGGGAGCTGACACCTTAGCAACGATCAGGAAGGAGCCCCGAACGACTGCCTTTCCACAAATTGGCATCTCTTTGATTACGTATGCGAAGTTGTTTTGTACTCTTTTTTTTACCTCATGATATAGTCCCAAAGCACCTTCTGCAGACTGAGGCCTCAGCGACCGGCACAGCGACCGGCACATAGTGGACCGGGGTGGGTAAAAACTCGTTAAATTGGCTGCTTGGAGTTCTTCCTGCAGGAGGCCGCAAAGTCTTTGTCGGGCTTTGCACTAAGATTTGCATGGCTCCAGCCCAGTAATTCTCACAGTGAGAGCCTGAGGATGGACTTTTTTCGACTGAATTGAGGAACCTGCCATACAGCGTCACCTGGCAGGCCATAGACAAGCCTGTGGTGGAGAGATGCAACGCAAGCAAAAAATGCCTACGAACCCAAAGAAGAGCTAAACAGCTAAAGGAGCCGGCCGTGTACATGGCTTCATGCTAAGCCGCTGAGCCTGCAGAGGCGCTGAAGGACCACATGAGGCAATGCGGAGAGGTCATGGGCTTGGTAACTTACTTTGGCGCTGCTCATGACCAGCAAAAGGTAGAAGTACATCTGTTGATGATTATCAGATTGAATATGTGTGGCAATTCAGGGACATTCATCTGAAGATTGGAGTTGACGAAGAGAGGTCCTACGCTGTGATATTTTAGCGGAGCCTGGCACAGCCTCGAACCCAGAACTCTTCAAGGGGCTCATTATGTTCGATTTTTCCTTCCGCATCAGCCTCGCTCTCCTCTCAAAGTCACACCGAGGCGCTGGGATCCAAAGGTTGCGGTTGGGCCCTTGTATCTGTCGAGGTTGCCTTGCGAATGGTGGCAGGCAAATTCAAGGTGGACTCAAACGACAGAGAAAAAGCAACCGTGCTTTTCACGCGTCTGGGCCGCCTGTTGTAGCATTTGACATCCGAAGACCAAGGCATTGTGGAGTATGCTTCTGCCGCTGCGGCACAGCGGGCCATTCGAGAGCTGCAGTGTTCTCAGATGTTCTCAGCTATCTGTGCAGCTTGAGCCTCGTTTCCTGCTCAAGTGTGTCCAAGCATGTCCACAGAAGGCTAGAAACTTGAAAGACACCAGTCGATTTCTAGGGACTGAACCTCTTCGGAGGTTCAAAGTGTTTGCGGCAACTTAGGGTTTGCATTAAAGAGGTGTGCAAGGCAGGTTTCAGCAGTCAGTCGCGGCCAGCTGTCGGAGATTTAAGTTCCTGTGCAAGGTCAGATACAGACCTGAAGGGTCGCCTCATCTTCGTGCGTCTGACACCCTGCAGAAGTTTTCTTCCTCTGCTCGAATTGCGCCAAGGTATGTGCTCAGTAGTGTTGGGTGTTGTTCTAAGATGTTGAAGTACCGAAAGGAAGCAAGAACTTGTGCCTTCTAGCTGCAGCTGTGGAATATGGCGAAGCTGTTGTTGCTTGGGCTGAGGGGAAGACCGCGAAGATGACGGCTCCTCTCGAGGAGCAACAAATGCTGCTTCCTTTGGCTGCTCGGGATTGGGAGCATGTACCAGGCCGGCGTGAACTTGCTGCTCCGGCCGCTCGGTGGAAAGTTGCCCCACAACAGCATGCAGACGATGGAGTTGAGTCTCCTGAGTGCAAGGTGTCGCTACGAGCCCGAAGCAGGCATTGAGCCTAAATAACTAAATTAAGCTTGGCCTCTCTTGAGTTCACTTGAGCTGTGCAAGGTCGTATGACGAAAGGAAGTGGCGGCCAGTTGGAGGCCGCGAAAGGGAAACCCCTCAACATCTCAGCCTGAATCATGTGAGGCCGAGATGCTGATCGTGGAGGCGAGCTACGATTGCCGCATGTTGCTGCATGTTGCTGTTGCTGGTTCCATTTCCCAGTCCCGTCCTGGCGCAAGAGCAGGTGGAGCGGGTGCGGGTGGACCGGGTTGCCGAGTGTTTGTTGGGAATCTGGCCTACAGCAGTGGCCTCAGCAATGACCCATACAGCCACACAGGGAATGTGACATCAGCAGCTCAAGGCGTGACATGGCAGGAGCTCAAGGATCCCGTTGTGACAATTCACCTTGCATTTAATCTATCTAAATAGATTTGTATGTGTATAGTACATATGTATATATATTATACATATTTGTATGCATACATATGCAAATCAGATTGTGGCGAAGAGTGCCAGCACCAGGACCATATGCGGGATGCGGGCGACGTGCTGCTGGGGGCTGAGATGGATTCCGCATGCGACTCCCGCGTACAGAACGTCGATCGCGGACTGATTGTGGTAGCATGATTCAGCGGTTGGGACCGTTTTGGTTGGGGTGCGCCTCTTTTTGCTTTGATACTGCAAGCACCGGCTGCACAGTTACATCATGATTACTCCCGTGCCCTTACTGAGTACTGTCGACCTCGCATTACAACCCCCCCCCCGATTGATCTATCTCTGTCCCGAGAGAGCCCCGGAATAATAATGCCAGAAATGTACTTTAGAAAGCGTATTTAGAGTTAATCAAATTCCAGTCAAAAGCGTTGTCCCCAAAAAAATTACACGTTTTTGTGATTTGTAATTGTGGGGGGAATTAAATTGGTTTCGGCGCTGGGATCTTTGTAATTGAGGGGGAAGTCTGGATTTGAGGTCAACAGTAAACAAGGCTTCATGAAGGTCCAAATTCATTTTTAGAAAAGCATGGCGTCCCCGCCTAGAGCTGCCAAGCCCCCTCCCTGAACCAATGCAGAGACTGAGGGCCAGCCACTGAAGAGTTCTCCCCTTCGTTTTGATTCTTGCGGGTACCGAACATGTTGATTTTCAGGGTTGGGGTTGGCGGATTTGGGGTCGAGATCTGTGAATCTTAGTTGAGCTTGAGGCAATTGAGATGCGAACCTTTGCGGGCTTTCCTAGTTCGAAGCGAACATGCTGCTGTCCTGACACACAAAATGGGTGTGTCTTGCTTAGAGGGAAATAGGAAGATCAAGATTCACTTGCTTGCTTAGCATCCAGCGTTTCTGGGTCCGTGGGCAAAGTGCACCACGACCGAAAGCAGCTCGCTGAACAACAGCTGGTCACGTCCGAGTTGTTTCTCCAATCTCAGTTGACTTGCAAGGTTCTGCCAGATCTTGAAGGAGCCCGGAACAGCACTGGGTGGCTCGGCAGGTTAAGTGAAGCTCCCCATAATCTATGATGCTCTCAATGCTCTCTGTCCTTTCCGAGCCCAGGCTCGAAGGGCTGCGCGCTGGTGGAGTACAGCAGCCCTAAGGAGGCCAAGTCCTGCATCCACCAACCAGCGAAATCCAGCGAAGCCTTTCTCAGATTCAGGCGACGCGTGCAATCGCAATGATGACTGACAGCGAGCTCCGGGGCAGGACCTCTTGCGGATGCCCTCTTCCTTCTGTCCGTCTGTCCGTGGCTATGCAGTTTGAAGTAACTCAATTAACTTGATGATGCGAGGAGAGCCTTCCCAAGATGACCTCTTGGAAAAAAACATACAACCTGCACAAACACATGTGCAACAACATCGCGATACAAAGGGCATTTGGCAAGTGCCAAAAACCAGAGGGGCTCAGTCGCCATCTACAATACAATGTCTAATTCAAGGGCTGGCGCCGCTGCCGCCGCCAACCCCGGCACTGCCAGTAGGGAGTTGGGAGGGGTGTCTGAGGGCCTGGAGGCGGAGCTAGGAGGGACGCTGGGAGGGAGCGCAGGATTTAAATTTCTCTGAGTAAAAATGGGGCAAGGGCAGGGGCCCAGAACCAACACCCATTCTGAAAAAAAAAGTTGACCCTGAATGAGGCTGTGTGAGGCCTGAGAAGCGAGAAAGAGATGTAGAGGAACACGGAGCAAGAAAGGCTTCACCGTTGGGGTCGGAGGATATGTGCTGTTGTTCTTTTTCTTTGACTGTGTGTTGTCTTCAAGCCAATGGCTCAACCAATCTCATAAGTCGTGTCAGGAAGATATGGGTGCGCGAGGACCGCGAAGCAGCTCGTCTGAAGGTGAGTTTCGTGCAAATCTTTGGTAAGCGTATCAAGAACCTTGTTTTGATGCCGACTAAGGGATGAGCAGCGCGGCTGGGCTGTGTACAAAATGGAGCTCAACTCCACTTGCATTAGTGTGCAGCGAGACGATGTATGGGACAGAGACAGTCGTTGCAGCATGCATTGCACTTCTCGAAGTCCTTGAGCTTCGCTTTTCAGGATGCCAGCATAGTGACGAGCTGAAACTAGAACAAATGCAAGACGTCATGTTCATCTGTGGAGTCTAGCTTATGCCCCAAAAAGCAGCTGCCAACGGATGACGGACACCTTTGACTGTGAGAAACTTGTACGTGGCAAATGCCGCAGCAGTCTCACCCAGCGATGGCTTATGTCAATGGTTGGAAGATTCCAACCCTGCCAAGTGCACAGGACAGGTGCAAACGGAAGAGAAACACTTAAGAGCTGAGGGTAGCTCAGAGGAGAGTGTGAGGATTTTCTCAGAGTCTTGTGAGGATGTTTGAACTCTTCCGGGCCTTTTGCTCGGTGGCAAGCTGAGAGCCTTTGCTGAGAAGTCTGCGAGAGTTGCTAGAGTGGATTTTATCTTAGGGGGGCAGCTGTGCTCGCGCCGAAAGCAGTGATGGCGCTCTAGCCCCGCCACCTCCAAGCCAAAGCCAGATCCTGAGACGTCTGAGACTGCAAATCATCATCTTGGATAGCAGTGACAGTGTCTATCAGAAGCCAGTTCAGCCTAGCTGCCTGGCAAGTTGTAGCGGGGAAAGTTCAGGCCGTCCAGACTCCAAAGGCGGCGCCTTGGCAGTTCCTTTGAAAACTAAGTTTTTTTTTGGGGGGGGAGCTCCAATTGACAGGTGGAGGCTTTCTCGACGCCTTGTCGCTCAAGTGGTGGCCTTGCTGTTCAGGATTCCTTTGCATCTGAAGACAGAGCATTCTCCTGGAACCAGGCCCTCGATTGTGGATGATGGAGAGTTGCTGTTCCCGCCACGCCAGGCTTGAAAAAACTGCAGATTATGCAAGTCCTGCTTTTCAATTGTTTTTGAAGAGGAATAGGGTTGTTCGATGAAGCAGCCTGCCATCAGAGCTCAACTCGATCACGGTCAGAAAAACCACGGAAATCTGCACAACCAGCTGCTGATGAAGCTCAATGCTCGTGATTCCATTGATTTTTTTGAGCTTTTTTGCTGATTTTGTCGTTTGCGGACAGCGCCTTGCAGATTTTGTTGATTGCATGTTTACTTAGCCTGCAAACGTTTCGCCGAGCAGGTAAGGCCCCGCGGTTCCAGCGTTCGGCCGAAGGGTGCAAGGTGCAGAGCATCGCATGGGTCTTTCGCACCCAAGTCTTCTCTTCATTTTAGACGTAGTTCTCTTCCAGGAGTTAAGTCTACAGGCCTTAGCAGCTGCAGCTGCTGCTGCCTGCCTTCCCAATCACTTCCTTTCACTTTCCAGGATAGGACTTGTCATGCATGAAAGCGACTGGTTCTGATTAGTTGCCTGAAATTTGATCAGTTTACGATTCCGCGCTGGAGACAGGTGGTCCCAGCGCTCACAGTACACTGGCGCGGACTTCCAGGAGGGTAAAGTGATGTGGGTGTCGATAAAGATGTACTCCTGTCTGAGATGTTGATGGAGGACCTGCCCAATGCAGGTGCTCTCCGCCATTGGCCCAGTGAATCGCGGCCCTAGGCGGACACGACGTGTCTGCCTGTAGGGAGATTCTGGCAGAGACGGCCATTTAGCAGCTCACTGAACAACAGTGAGCGACTTATGGGCAGCGACGACTTTGAAATGCGCACAGAAGATCCGTGCTTGCTTGGAGGCCGCAAGACACTCATTGGGTCTCTGCCTTGCCCAAGATGTGACTCTCATACTATGTAAACTGCTTTTACTTTAAGAGACATTTGGAGTGCCGCAGCGCTTGGCTCGCTTGCCATTGGCTGCCCGGTCACAGGCATGGATGCTGCAATATAGTGAAAATCAGGCATTCAACACATCTTGGCGTCCCTCAAGGCCCAGCGCAGCGCCGCAAGGCGCATGGCTCGTGGCAGAGGCCGTGGGACAAGAGGCCCGCGTTTTGCGCGTTGCCGGGAAGAATGTGAGAAAAAGGGCCCTCAAATAGACTGAGGACCTACGGCCTCTGAGCCTGATGCGGCGGCGCCATCATCAGCAGGGCTGCAGCCTCAGCGCCAGCAGGGCCAGCAGCCTCGAAGCACATTTGGAATGACAACAGCTCGATTCCATGTAGTCTTGACTTGTTTCTGTTAAATCAGGAGCCAGTCGGGGATTTGTTAATGTCTTACATCAGCAGGGGCCAGGTCTTCAATATTCCTGATCGGTGGATAGCATGGGCTTTTGGAGCCTGCCATGAAAGTGGAGAGATGACGGCAGGAACCCCGTGCGCAGGCGAGGAATCCGGCGGGACTCGGACCGCGAGTCAGAGCGCCCGCGGGAGGCAAGAGCCGTGTGCGAGCCCCGGTTGTGCCGCTACGACTCCACGCCACCTCACATACCTCACCCATTCATACAAGCACGGCATGTAGCATGCTATGCACAACAGCCCGAGCTTGGATTGAGATACTACGCCTTCTGAAGCAACAAGCTGCAACAGTCTCCCATAATTCAACAAGCTTCTGTGCAAGGCATCTTAGAGCCGGATGGGTCTTCTGTGACTTAGGCGACGGGGGGTCGACAAAGAGATTTACAAGTTGCAGCAGGACAGCTTTGCCTTGCAAAAAGTCACTAATGTCTGCCGTCCCGTGAGTTGCTTGATGCTGGCAGACGCACAATTATCTATCGATTCCCAAATCCAACTTTGCCCGGTTGGTTAGAGAAATTCAGTATGCACCTCAGCTTTTCAATTTCCTTGCATCCCTGATTGGGTTGCGCGAAGCGACAGCTTTTGCCAGGTTGAGCTTCGCCGAGGACAGCCGCAGACAATCCGGTCTCAAAAGTAGCTTGCTGAAAGCTGTGCTGACAACGAGACGCCTGTGGCGCTACCTCTGCAAAGTTCGAGTGAGCTGATTGATGCAGGAACCCTTGCGCTTCAGCTCAGAAGCTCTGGAACTTCTCCAGGCTGCTACAGAGGAGATCTCTGACTCAAAGCCTCTGTGTTGGCCGTCTCTCCATTCTAATCTTTCGGCCGCCTTCTTGCATTTGATTGAGCGAAGGCGCGCCCCTGCGTACAGGAGTACTTGATGTACTTGTTTGCTGACGGATACCTGGTCTCAATCTCACGCGGGAACACTTGAAAAAACGCCCGCTCATTGCTGAAAGCTTCCAGGCCACGGCCCACCGGCGGCGCAAGACACTGAGCTCGGAAGACGTGCGGTTGGTACGGCGCCTGCGGCAGCTGGGGTCCCAGAAGAACAGGGACACATTGAGAGAAACGATTCATTCAGGAATGATTCCTTGAATTTGTCAAACCAAGGCCACACTGTTGGGGAGAGACGCGGTGATCTTCTCTTCCGCACTGTAGCATCAACACAATCTGAAACTCATCATCTTCAGGCTGCCCATCTTAAAGCTTACTAAAAGAACGTAGCCTTTTTTCGCCTCACACTGGTGAGGGATGGAGGAGCCTTTTGCAGTCACATTTGACGATTCCGAATGGCAGGGAGAACCTTGCCATGGAAGCGACTCGGGGGCAAAGAGTCTCATTCAATGAATGATGCCATTAAAGTCATGGCGGGCACGAAGTCCCGCGGGTTGTGCCCAACATGGGATCCAGCTTCTGGCCAGGAAGGTAAACAGTGAAACGCACATTTTGGGACCTGTAGTAGAAACCTGACGTCAACTGAGAGCTGGGTGGGCACAGCTGAAGAGATTTCGTGCGTGCATTTCTAGGCATGCTTCAGGAATCGCTGCATCGTTGTCTGCCTTACATGGCTTAACAACACAATATCCTACTAGTGCATTAATTGTGTTGAGAGCGCAGCTGCTAGACAAACCGCTTCGCTCGACGCCAAGCGGCCAAGCCTGACCTGCCAGCATCAAAATCCACAGAGCGCCAGAAGCGGCAGGCAATGTTGTTTCTGAATAGGTACATTCTATGACGCACTGACATTTCATCCCGCTAAGACCAAGAGGTTCCAATGCTTCTGCTGCTTGGTACGTCGACGTTGTACTTGCAACTGTGAAGGCGGGAAGCCTCCAAGTTAAAGCAGAGCTTGAGCGCTTGAAACCCTCTTGAAAGTCTTGAGGGACAAGCGAAGTTATGAATGGCAGCTCCAAATTCGGCTGCTGCCAACGTAGGCAAGAGTTTCACAATTAAGTCGTGATTGTGGTCGGTCATCCTGGCAGCCCGGCTGACCCTCTCTGATGCTGATTGACTTCTGCCCGCCATGGCCATGTATGGCCCATATTCAATCAACATGGATGTAGCTTTGCCGGACTGCATGGTCACATCTCTCGTTGGCCTGCGTTCTCGTAAGAGCGTGATACCAACAAGAGATCCACGTTAACCTTTAATCTGCTTCGCGGCACATGGTCAAGAGTAGGAGAAAAGGAGGACAATGCAGATTGTTCCAGCATGCTGGCGATGGGCACGTAGCTGTTCTCTGCAGACATTTTCAGCAGCTTGGCATTGGGATGACGCCGGAGAATGCCAGCCGTTGCATACTCTGCGCATTCCCGGAATGGAACTCAAACGCCCGATTGAAGCCTTCCTCTTCAACGTTGCTGGTATCATGGATTTCGCAGGACTGTTGCAAAGGCACTGACAGCATTACACAGAAAACGCTGCTGTGACTTCTGCATTGCAGCACACTGGCCAGCTTCGCCATGCGAGCTCCCAAAGCGCCGGACCATCGCTGGAAGGACAAGCAAGGCCAATTTGAGTTGGAATTTTCCCATTTTCAGCGATGCGCCAGGCTTGGTATAGGCCCTTTGCTGTCGCGTTCGCACCCGCCTGAGCAGCCACTCCAGGCTTCAAACGCAGCGCTGAGAGACAGCAAGTTGCGCGTCAAGCCAAGGCCTGCGCGGCCTCTGGCCACAACCTGGGGTATTTGAATTCTAGCGGAGTGTGGGCCTCAAGATGCAACTGACCAAATGGAATCATCACAGAGACAGGTGGGTCGCAACAGGCCGCACAAGTCCAAGACCGTCAGAAACAAAGCATTCCCATGCGTGTGCCGCGCTCCTTCTCACTGATCTATGACTGGGTGAAGCGAGGCAGACGCTAATGTCCCAACCGAGCCGGCTTTGGTGCTGCCTGCATCTTGTGGCAGAGCGCTTTGTGTCATTTCAGTCGCTGGCTTAGGTTCACATGACTTGACGACAGAACGCACACATAAATTTGCCTTAACTTGTTGCTGCCGCTGCCGCTCAATTGCCTAATTTCTCAGCACTGCTTGAGCTTTTCGGACACGACCTAATGCTGGCCCCAAGCCCAGCACGGTTGAAGCATGTGGGGCCTCTGCACGGTGCGACCGGCAGACCAAGGGGGCAAACCTTGCAAAAGCCTCATGTGAGACTTGTGGAGCTTGGGCTAGGGGTCAGCGCCCTCTTGGCACTACCAAAGGCCCCGAAAACTCGGGCACTGCCATTGAGAGCCCAGCTGGTGCGGCTGCGGGCAGAGGGGGACGTGGAGGACCCACTACTGGCAGAGGCAAAGGCAGCTGCTGAGGCTGCAAGGCTTCAGCTCGAGGCGGCCAAACTTCGCGCCGAAGCGGATGAGATGCGCCAGGCCACAGCACTGGCACAGCGCAAGGCGCGTGCTGTGCGGCTTCTGGGGAGCGAGGATGTACCTGGCATCGGGCCACCCGGCAGCACTTAGAAGGTTCCTGAACTTGGCATGCTTTGCACGGATGTGAACTTCTCCAAGAGGCTGCCGGAGCTGATGGCTCGGCTGCAGGAGACAGAGGGCATTGCTCTCACAGGAGAGCAAGCTTTGGCCATGGCCGAAGCCGTTGGCTTCACGGAAGAGCCCTACTTCTTCCGCTTCGACGATCTGAACTCCGAGGCCTTTGACAAGAAGCTCCTGAGCATCCAAGCTGAGGCTCAAGCAAAGGCCATGGAAGCCAAGCGCGCCGAGGAGGCAAAGGCCCGAGCGGCCCAGGCTCAGGCCCAGGCAGCCGCGAGCGCTTCAAGCGCTGCCAGCTCTGCAAACGCGACCCAAGAGGTGGTCAACGATGATCGAAGCAGCCCGGCATCAGATTGCATCAGCTTCAGCCGAACAGCTACGACTTACACTGACACGTCGTCCTTCGATATGTTTTGCTGTTCTTCTGTCTGTTCTGCGGTGCCTCTCAAGGCTTGGGACCGAGAATCACCAGCTGCCTTGCCTACATCTTGCCGCTGACAGAGGCGTTCAAGCTCATGTTCCCCCTGATTCAGATCTTCCCTCCGTTGGGCATTATTTTCGGACCCATTACGCTGGCGACACTTCTTCTGAACTATGTTCCATTTGTCCCTTTGCTGCTCTTCGTACTCTTCATCGTCCTGGCGCAATCAAAAGTGGCTTGACATGCATCTACTTGTAGAGCGCAGTGTCATGCAGTGCCCAGAATGACGTTCGGAATGATTGATGGCAAGCGCTGCAGCCTTGAAGCAGCACGCAATGTAGGAAAGTGACCCTGATCATGAAGGGAAACAGATCAAGGATCACGCCTTGCCCTGTGCTGAGGACAACGTACCCAGATTACTTCGCTTCAACCTTGAGCAGGCCATGCTCATCTTTGCCAAACTGCAGGTTCTTGATAGATCGTCATATTTGAACACTTTTGTGTCATATGCTACTTGGACTCATGCATGGCGCATATGGCACGTGGGTCCGGACGACCAAGCCACGCATGCCTGTGCGCAGTACCATGGTAGAAAGTAGTAGAAATGGTAGAGAGAAGTTCTACTTGCGACCGCCTTGGATCTCTGCACAAATCAGATGTGTTTTGGATTGCTGCACAGTGCGCCTGCAGGCAGTGCTAGTGGACATGGCGCTGACAATTCCAAGCTTCATCCTCTCAACCATGCAGCTTTCTGGTGCCGGCGAGGCATCCGTAGAAATCCATAGTTGTGGCTAGGATGGCATGCTTTTCCACGAGTTCTGATTTTGCCAAGTCACACGCAGAGGCAGTTCTCGTGGGAGGAGCCTTGGTCTTCGCCCTGGTCTTTGGCATATCAGTGCAGCTCGGACAACAGCTCAAACAGGGAGGGACCCCCGCATCCTTTCGACCAGAGCCAAGCTGCCGCAGGTATGCCGCGGCCTGCAACTTGGATGGGAAGGACCCGGACGGAGTGCCATTCATTTCCAACATCACGAAGAATGTGGTGGATAGGCCTGGGGTCAGGTCATCTGGATTCCCTCCACTCCTTGCTTTTCCACTGCCACTATGTTTTGGACAGGCAGACGTTTTTCGATGAGTCGAACGATGATCAAAAGTGAAGAGCCTGCCTGTGCCATTGCGGGACAATGATATGTTGGGTCATCGTGGCTCTGTAGAGTCGCCGTCATATAGGCCAATTTTCATGATTCATCTTTCGAGCATCGCGATTCAGAGCGGGCCGAGGCATACTTAAGCTATGTGACCAAGATGCTCCGCTTACATAGTTAGGACTTTCTTCTCCGCCTTGACCGTGTATAGGAGAGGTTCTGACAGTATCTGGCAATATACAGCTTAAATGGTGGTGAGTGAAAGCACAGAGCACGCATGCTGGAGTGCCAGCAGTCAGGGCAACCTCCTGCAATTTCTTGAATTTTGCGTGCTGTTGCGCAAACGGGACAGACATGTTGAATTTGGTGGCTGGGCTGCACAAGTGTTGCTCTGGCCCAGGGACATCTATGTGGTGAGCAGTTAACAGTTATTTACGCATTAACAGTAATTAACAGTATTCAATGCAGAGGTTGTTTTTGGTGTCCCGTCCCAACTATCTTGGCGGAAGGCAACTTCTGTGCAAAATCGGATCAAAGCTCTTCACCCAGAAAAGTCTTAGATTGTATGAGATCAGTGGGCAACGCCGTGTTCTGCTGGACCTGTGCGGCTTTTGATTGCCCACACGCGCCAGGACACAGGAATCCGGGAAGCTTCAATGCCCAGCTCTGTTCCAGTCGACTCCTGGAGGAAATCCTCTGGGATGAAGTGGCGGGCAATAGCAACCATAGCATGCTTACAAAGGTCGGCCATGGATTAGGGCTGCAAATTGCGTTAATCACCAAGGCAGCCTCCATCCTGGCTGAAGGTCCGGGCCCCAGAGCTCGCAAAGAAGGGACGAAGCGAATATCCACGAAAGCCCCGGCAACCTCTTTAGGCCTTAATTCCAACAAAACACGTATGTACTATATACATCTATATACTATACGTGTGATGATGCAGACATGGCACAGAATAGCAGCTTCCATTTTCCCGTTAAGCAGAAAAATCCTCCAGGCAAGGATGATGCCCCACTGAATGCCTGCACAGTGGAAGAGCGGTATCCCGGCTTCAGCACGTCTTTGAAGATGGGTCAGTGAGGGGCCTTGGCGCACAACAGAAGTCATGCCAGGCGGCCAAGTGGATCCATCCTGGAGGAGTCAACACCTGAGCTTGCAGTCTTGAAGCCTTTATATTCCAGAGTTCTTGTCGAGCGGCGTTAGAAATTGAGGGGGTTCTTCTGAAGCTGTGTGCTCCATGATTGCCCACAAGGTGGTTTGTGGAACCCACCTCAGACTTCGAGCTGTGGAGATCCCGAGGCCAGTCTGGCCAAGTTGCCAGAGCTTCAGAGGTGTCTTTGTGAGCAGCGCTTGTTTTCTTGCTTGTCTGACCCCCCGCGTTCGACCAGCACGATTTGCTGATATGCATCTTCAAAGATCTCACCATCCTCCATCTCAACAGACATTGCTCTTTCTCTCCTGTTACTGCCGCGTGGAGGCTCTAACTCAGTGAACATCAGATGCCAAGCAGCCAAGCGAAAAGCAGAGGCAGGAAGATGTCCTTGCGGCGCAGTTGCAAGCCAGGCTAGGATTCAGATCTTGTCGGAGGTGAATTCTGGGGTGTAGTGTAGAAGCTCTTAGCTGCAGGTGGGCTTTGTTTTGGAACTATTCAGCTGATTCCCATGCTGCCTTGACCATTTGGCAGGAAGTCCACTGTCTGGAGTGCGTGAGCCACATCCCGGACAGCACAGCTATCGTGGAACGCATTTTGTCAACAAGATGCATCTGCTGCTGTGGGCCTCAATCTATCACAATTTCGAATATTTTTGCTCGATCGCAAGGTTTTTCTGGAAATTGATGACTAGCAGCTTTAGCGGGCTGCTTCGCGGCAGGACCTTCTCTTCGCGCCTTGGACTTCAGATGGTGACGCTACGCTCCTCCCAAGCGAGCGACGAAGGCTTTCAAGAGAGCATGTCTCGGCCGCCAAACATCTAGCTTTACACATGTTGTTCAGGGAAAGATGCATGTTGCATGGCGAAGCGATTCTTGCTGCTTTTAGTGGCTTGTTGTCTCACAAGCAGAAGCATCATTGTGGCAAGCACCGCAACACCTGTTTGGGTTTTTGTCGTGCAGAGGCGGGCAACCCTCGAGCTGTTGGCGTCCGTAATGCAGGCCAGGCTCATCTCTCCCTGGAGGACGCCGTTTCGTAGCTTCTTGTGTTTGAGCTTGCAGCAGATCTGCTGCAGGTGGTAGGTCCGCAAGATGGCTGTATGTTTTCATGATCGCCGTGTGGTATGTCATCAGAGGTGACATGCACAGCGTGGAGCAGTCAGAACTGCTTTGTATACATGTAGACTTGGGCAGTAAGCGTGGCTTGGACGATACTCTTCCGGACCTAACTTTAGGGTGGATCCAAGCATCTTCAGCCGCAGGAATGGAAGCATGAAGCTTTGCCGGCGTGCAGTTGGGGACAAAGCCGCCTTTTGTAAAGCTGCTGCCGTGACCGTTCCTGCTTGAAGCAGGGATGTGCTGGTGGCTTTGCTTGTGCATCTTGTGCACTGCTGAGCTATTGCTGTTTCGAGCAGGCGGCGAGGAGGCTCTGCGAGGCTCTGTAGATTTCCGCAAATGATCAAATACCGGATGCCAACCTGACAACCTGACACTGTCCGGTGCTCACGCTGCCCATGCTGCCCGTACTATAACCTTCTACAACGCCTTGCTTTGCACAACTGGTACTTCGTTAATGGCTGATGAGGACCTTGTACACTGGGGTCTGACTCAAAGGCAGCGTGACGCTTCAGATCGTGTCATGGACTCAGGGAGTGAGTGCTAGCTTTGCTACTTCGCACTTCCGGCGAGCGATTTTCCCTTCTCCGAGCAAAAGGAATCGCACGGTTCAGCCTCCGCATGGCTTTTGGACACGCACGTCATGGTTCAGCGGTGTCGCAGTTTTCAACTCTAGGAGTCGTATTCAAACTGCAACCTGATCCATGCCATTCTCAAGACGGGGGTGGTTGGCAGCCCTACTTGTAGCGCGGGACTGGGGGTACAGCGTATACAAAGGAGAAGACAAAGGAGAAGAGGGGAAGGGCGCCCTTCCGAGGAGCCTAGAGAGGTTCCATGGAAACCCACAAATCCTCCTGGATGAGCGAAAAGCGGTCAAAGAAAGCATTTACAAACCGCCGGTCATCCTCGCACCTGGATCGACGCAGTCGGAAGATGAAGTTATAAAGGGGGAGAGCAGCTCTCCGGGGTCAACTCGAAGAGAGAACGCGGAGCAGAAAGACCTAATTCCAGCGGATGCTCAGGATCCGCACTGAAGGATGCGCCAAGAGCCGTTTTAGTTTATGTATTTGTCATGTGCTTCAGACCGGTGCCTCCGTTCCGACAAAGCGGGAGCATGTGGACCAGATTCTAAAACGGGCCTCGATGTGAAAGAACAGCGGATTGAGGCAGTGAGGAAATCAACTAGGGTGCTTCATAATCACTTACAAATGGAATGGAACTTATTTTGCCAGAAGCTTTGCGTAGCGTCAGCAGAAGACAGCAGGACCGTTGCAACAGGATCGTTGTGAGGAGAAGTTTCGCACCCCCTTAAAGGGGAAAGGCGACACAGGTTGGCAACGAGGCAGAACCGTGTCGGGTCGCTTTTCCAGGGAAGACAAGCAAACGAAAGGAAACCAAGGGAAACACGCGGGAACTTTTTACTCGCGAACAGAGCTGCAGAGCAGTGATTCGAGTGAAGAAACTGAAACTATTATGTTCGTGTCGCCAATTGTGCCGAATCACCCTTTCCGTAATTTAGCAGGAGCAGAGTGCTCTGCTGCATGATGTTGCGGGGCACGTATCGTTTAGTTTGGCTTTCATCTGGCAATTTGCTATGTTGCGAGCAAGCATCGTTCCACGGCAGAAGTCTTCCCCCTGCCCATGTCGCTGGGTGAATCGTCGCAGGTTCTTCATGCTTAGATGAATTTGGGAGAGAGCATTGATTGGTTTGCAGTTGGAGATCCTTGCCTAGGGGGCGCGCCTATAGCCCGATGCAACTTTCATTGAAGGTTGTGTAAAGGCTGTTGACTCAAAGCTAAGACTGAACCCCTTTGATTTTGAGACTGTCGCGACTTGGTGGAAATCCAACAACGTACTTGCTTAGGCGGAAGAGATTCATTCCGCGTTGCATTTCCAGTGGGCCCACATCAAGCGTAGCCTCGAAGTTCAGAAACACTTGGTGTGTAACCTTCGTCATTTATCTTGATGGAAAGTGCGAGCTCTATGAGTGAACCTGACAGGTCGCGAGGAGCAAAGACAAAAGTATTTTGCCGTTTGACATGCCCACCAGCTGGTGACACCGTGCTACCATGCCACAAGAAAACTATCAGTAGTATGATCGGGCAGAGGAGAACATTCAAATCCAAACGCCTATGACTTGCCACCAGTAGTGATCACAGGAGGATGAGGATGGATCATTTCTCTTCGAGCAAAGCCTCCCACCTTCACCACGGACGGCTTAACCTGTAGTGCGGCCCGGTTTCATGCAAGCCGATTGCTGGTATGAAGAGTTGCAAATCAAGAGGTCTTGAGTCCATCAATTCGGCTCCTGCAAATTTCCACCGCATCAACATGTCTCAAAAAAGGCTCATCCTAAGCGAGGCTGAAGAATGCCCAGCATTCACGATTGAGAAGTAATGTCAGGACTTTGTCCTGACAACGCTTTCACAATCCCCGTTCAGATACCCCTTATACAATGGGTGGGTGTACCCCCCCGTTCAAAATTGGAATCCATGCCATGAGTTGACGTTACCCCCCCCCCCTCCCCCGCATTTCATAAGAAAGCGAATTACCGTCGACACCCCCCACTTCATAAAGCACTTATGTTTTCATACAGACAAGGGGGTGTAACTCCACGGTGACACGGGGGGGGGGGTTACCCAAAAACGGAGTGGGGACGTAGCACCCTGCACTGGTGCCCGGATGTTTATGGGTTGATGTGTTTCGCAGGGTCCAGGTCTGAGCAGTGCCATTTGGGTGGCACAAGTGCACTTCTCAGGTTCCAGCTTTAAACCTGTCATCGCAGTCTTTTAAGCATCGAGCAGCATTCCTGCCAGTTTTGAATTGGCCATGGCAAAGCCGCTTTGCTGCACAACATGAGCGCTGTCGCCCTGTCCCGGCACCGAGCAATGGAGCATTGGCCAAATTGAGAACTGAGGCCTGTCAGTCTGAAGCGCAGGTTCCAGGCCAGGTGAAATCTCACATGACGGAGCCTTTGAGCACCTGCGTTTGAGTGATTAGCGTGGACACTCGTTTCCATGCCACGTCCTTGAACTCTGCAATAGAGTCACTACACACGCGCATGGATTCAACAGCTGCTTTTGCAGGCATGAGCCAAGCATGACACAGAACGTCAGGCAAAGTGCTGGGTCTAAGCGTGACCGTTGACGACAGGACGAAGATGGAAGTCACATCGAACTGAGCGGTCAGGAGCTGGCACACTCGGGATCCGAAGGACTGATAGGACGTGATATGACATGCTTGGCACTCTCACACTGCCACCACCTTGTGGCTTGGCTTGAAAGGAGATGCCCAAAAGAAGACAGATGAACTGGCGAAGGCGCAGATCATTCAGTGGCTAGCCTTCACGTTGTTGCGCCCATTCAGAGGCTATCGCTGAAGAGCACATGCACGAGGCCTCACTTGGTAGTTGGTCCTTCTTTAGGATAGCCAAGCTCGTGTACGCCAAAGTCGTGCCTGAGCTCTTTTGCCGACTCATCTTGCCGAGATCAATCCTGAAGTAGACAAAGGAAGTGTCGGCAGCTTCAACAATTCATTGGGTTTGCTGTTGCTGCTGTCTTGTTTTGCAACTTGTTACCAGCTGTTCTGGGGATTTGCAATGCTGTGGATCCTCGCCTGTCAAAGGTACCTGACATTGACAAACCTTTTGTTGGCGCACAGCCAAAGCTGCTGAAGATGCCAAGAATAGCTGATGACGATGCCGCTTGTACGCATCAAGCAACAAACCACTTAGCAACTCAATCAAGGGACGTCTGCAAGGGTCTAGCTTTGATGTTCGCAGAATGAATGAACGTTGTCAATCGTAATTCTTGCTAATGCAGTGTAGGCTCGGTGCTTGCGTTTCACCATGTATGGTGTAGCGTCGGCAGGGCGCCCTCTCCGGCACACCTGGTCATGGTCCCTAAAGGATGAACTGCCCTCCGGCCCAGGTGAGCTATCAAAGGGTTAGACTAGGAAATCTTGAGATATTAAAACTACTAGAACTCGCCAGAGGATGCAAAATTTGGAATGGTTCTGAGACTGCAGATGTGCAAATTACAGCGCTTGGAGGTTATCGCAAGCTGCCAAACATTTTAAATGCAATTAGGAAGAAGTTCGGTCTGCAACGAAGGCACACGTCACACACATGCAGTTTGAACTCATGGCAGCAGTCAAGACGTCAGCAGGTGTCCGACCCCCGCAAGCAAGCCAGCAGCTTGCTCTGATCAGATACGCAGCCCTCCCCATCTGCAAACATCATGGTCAGACCACCCTTCCATGTTTGCAAATAGTGTGTCGGCAGCAGCTGGAAAATTGGAAGATCTTGAAAAGCCAAGAATTCTGCACAGAAGTGCGTTCAGTTTTTTAAAAGCTGGAAAGCACAGCGTGGATAGCACAAAATGGCCAGTTACTTGTGAATTATATGAGTCATACTACTTGTACCGCGTCCGTCTCTGCCAGACGCTGTGAACACGTCGCAAGCAGCGGGACGGTCGCGGGGGCCACAGTCCTTCCCATTTGCAAACACCAAGCTTAGATCTTCCCACATGTGCGGACATCTCTTTCTTTCTGTGTTTCATTCATTCTTTCTTTCTTGCTTTGGGTCTTTTATTGTCCTTCTTACTTGGGGCTCTCATCTTCGTCTTGTTCTCTCTTTCTCTCTTTCTTTCTTTCTTTCTTTCTTTCTCTCTTTGTGTGCCTCTTTCTGTCTAGATTTAGGAGACGGTCTATCCTGTAAGCAGCGTGTGCAGTATTGCTGGAAGTGCCGAGTTTCTGCTACCTTTAATCAATTCTCAAGCATCGAGACTTAGAAGGGTTAATGGCTTTTTCGAAAGAGCTGCTGCCAGGGCTTGCGGCTGAACTGGTCCGGCTGGGAATTTCTCTTGTTGGGGAGAAGCCAGGTTCCTGTCACTCTGGTGCTGACTTGGTGCAACTCACGGACAGAAGCATTTACTGGGAGTCAGAGGCCAGGGCTTGCAGAGAGGACTTGAGGAGATTTTTTCGCTGCGAGGCTTTTTGGGATACCTGTCAGAATCAGTTACGTTGGATGTGGGTCCTCTTTGTTGCTGGGGTGGTCAGTGGTCTTTGTGCCGGCTACATCCTAGGAGCTGGATTCAGCGTGCCTCCGTTGGCAGGGCAGAACAGCGTCAGCAGCTTTAGTCCCCCAGGTCGTGTCTGAACAGAGACCTCGCGGCGAGGGATCCATAGAGGAGAGCAAAGTTGAACTGGCTGCGGTTAGAGCGCGTGCTCGTGTGCTTCGTGGAGGATTCTGGAGGATGACATCTACACCCACAGGGTCGAGCGTAACTTTTTTTGCTCGCAACCCTCTCAACATCGTTGTGCCTAAAACTGGCGCCGAAAAGTGGTTGACGCAACTATGTCTGGGTAATGTCCAAAAATTTTTGGTCGCAACTTCCTCAAATAAGCTCTGTCATTGGAAAAGCATTGGCGCGTGTGATTTTACACACATTGATCGTCATTTTTCTACACATCTGCGTCGTGTCTGCAGATCGCTAGATCGTCTTGGCGGCATTATGCTCATGGAGTTGCCTGTGTCTCGCTGGCTATACTTGCGATGCCGCATCAGTTTAGGAAAGTGTGCATAGAAAAGCGTTATCCGGGCGGGCCATGCTACAGAAGCAATATGCTGATTGATAGGCTTGCGTATAGTAGCTCCAGCCCATGGTGTGTGAGTAGCTGAAGAATGTAGTTCTGGTTCCAAGCTCGTCATGAAAAAAAAAGAGAGTATACGAAGTAA
>CAJNIZ010047883.1:14509-34659 GCA_905231905.1 Symbiodinium pilosum | reverse complement strand
TTGAGGGTTTCGTGTTTGGGGTTTGGGGATTAGGGTTCAGGTTTCAAACTAGAAGCAGAATAAGTATACGGTATATGGGCTCAGGATGCCGTAGTTACCTGGGAGGGAAACTAGCGCTGTGAAATCCAGACTTGAAGTCTCTGTGTCTCCCAGAAACCTAGAAGTGTGACACACCCTTGCCGCCTCTTAGCCAGAAACCATAAAGCCCAAGGCCCTGAACAGCACACCTGAATCTCAAAACCGTACAAATTCTAAACCATAATCCCTAAACTCTAAGGTCTAGTCCCTAATTTGCCTTTTTTGAATCAGAAGCCAGAAGCTGTAAGGTCTATGGTCTATACTCTCTAATTCACATTGTGACTCTTGCCAGATTCGCGCCGTCCTCGGGGACTGGATGATCCTGTGGCTGCTGCTCTGAGCTCAGAAGCCCTAAGCCTGAAACTCGAAGCCCTAAGCCCTAAACCCTAAGCCCTGAACCCCACAGGAAACCTTGAAAACTAAGAGGAGAAAAGACTGTGGAGGAGTTTCACGGGTATAGAGATTTGGGCTTCACGGGGCTTCCGCGGGTTTAGGTTTCAGTGTGAAGAAAGATAACCTTAGGGTAGGATGGACACAGAGGTCCCTTTGGTAGTTTCGTATGGTCCGTAATCTATTCCCCAATTGGAAACCATGTCCCTTAGTGTGATGGGAAATGTATCTCTAAACCCTCAACCCCAAACCCTAAATCAAATAGTAGCATCCATGTCTACAGCGTAAATATTGGCTGTATAGCTTATCCAGACCCTCTCCACTGACGGAGTATCTGGGTTTACGCGATCCTCAAGCTTGTGAAGCAGGTTAGACAAGCATGATTAGTATGAGAGGTTCTTTTCGGGAGTTTGTGCAATAAGGGATCTGTATTGGGGTCTCCCGCTGCAGAAACTGCGTGAACTACTCGTGACAGATGAAGAATGTCGAGGGGTTTGGTGTTTAGCCGGCCACCGCCTGACCTTTTTTGATGCTGAGGCAGGTTCCCTCCATGCGAAGGATCAGTCTGCCCAGCAAGCTTAAAACCATTCAATTAGGGAGCATGCTCCGAGTCATGTCATGAACCACTGCGTAACTTCATGATTGGTCCACACGTTGCGTTAGGCGAAGACTCTTCTCGCCATCACAGGGATCCATAGACTAAAGCTCTTAGCCCGAAAGGGCAAGCCCTACAGTCAAAGTAGGGGCTCAAAAAAGAAAGACAATGGAGAACGATTTTGGACAATAACATGGAACATTACCTGGAATCACTCCATCTAGGTGTATATGAGCTATAGTCTAAACTCCTAGTATCCCCCTTAATATCCCATATAGTAGTCCCTTATATAATCCCCTATACAACCCCCTTTAAGGAGTATAGACTATAGCTCATATAGGGGCAGGTATAGGGATTGTATCTAAAGCTCGGGATCCTAAACTCCAAGGAAGGAGCTCGGGGCTCCAACCCTCGATCCCGAAATACAAAGATCCCAGGAAACCCAAAGCCTCAAACTCTAAGCCCTAAGCCCTAAACCCTAAACACCCTCCACCCTAAACCCCCTACACCCTAACCCCAAAACCCCAAACCCTAGGCCAGTGTCACCTCCTTCTGGCAACGGCACGAAGTTCGCGGTGGCGGGCCTCAGTCAGCCAGCTATATCGTTTCTCCCAAGACCTGCATGGATTCTGAGGGTTTTTGGGGTTTAGGGTGAGACTGAAGAGAGCCCGTGACTTGTACTCCTTGGGATGCAGATGTTCACAGAAGTGGATCTTGAGGTCAAATCCGAGACCCCTAAGCCTTCAAGCCGAAATCCCAAATCTAAATCTTAGTCCTGTTGCTGTTGCTTATTGTGTGCTTCCAGCTGCTGCCGTTCTATACTATATACGGCAGCTACTGCTGCTGCTACTACTACTCCTCCAGCTGCTGCTATTACCTATTATTATGATGCTTACAACTACCTAGGTAGCCGATGATGACGCGCACGACCCTTTCATCACGACAAAGCTGGAGCCAGATCGGGGCTTGCGACGGAAGTTGAAACAGGCCGCGATGATTTTGAAATAAACCCTTAAGGAACCCTAAACCCTAAACCCTAAACCCTGTGAAAGCAGTGATCAGGATGAATGTGGTTCAAAACTTGGTGGTTTAGTTTGGGCTGTTTCGTCTAAGAAAAGTTCTGGCTTGATCCAGTCTCCTTCACGCGTTTCTTAGAGTCTTACAGCGCCGATCAGGAGATTCTATTGGGTAAGCAAGGTTTGTGGAGAGTTTTCTAGGCTCAGTTGCTTCCTAATGCTCTTCCGTGGGAACTGTAGGGTCCAAAGCTAGGCTGCAGAGTCCAGGTTGCAAGACCTTGTGGCCCCAACCCAGGGTGTTTTCAAAGATTGAGGCCCGCCCCCTGTTGGACCACAACAGACGATGTGGTAGTTTCCCAAGAATAGGGGGACCCCAATATAGACCCCAAAATACCATAGTCCTTATTATGGGTACCCCCAAAAGAGGACCCTGATTTTAGGAAACCCCCATGTTCCTTAAAGAAGGACCTTCAGGAAGGCCGCCCCGATCTTTCCAAACCCACAGGAGGCAAAGCATTGGAATGTATAGTGCTTGTTTCTGGTGTTGGTTGCGTTTGGTTCCCGTGCAGGACCTAATAATACAATATTTTTTGTCAGAGTGTACTCATATGATGTCATACATGGTATCCCGGCCAGCATTCCATGCATGGTGTACAAAAAAAACATAGCACTGTAATTGGAATGACATACTATATCCTGTATTGGCCTTTGAAGGCAGAGGTAACGCATCAGGCTCTTCCATGTTGTGTCCTCAGAGCCTTTGAGCTCGAATCCTTAAACCAAAGGCTTTTTCGGGTTTTGGGTTTAGGACTTAGGATTCATGGGCTTTATTGTTACTTTTACTATTACCATGACTATTACTGTTGCTATTACTTTTATTTTGACTTTAATTACTATTGCCATAGTGTTTCCACCGACGGCTGTTTGGCATTGAGTCTGGGGAGTAGTAGGTCCCTAAGCAGCCTGAACTTTGCAAGTGGATCGCCACATAATCGCAGTGTTCATTTCCCAGATTCCTGGGAGGATCTAGAAAGTAGAACCCCCAATTTGGTACCCTATACTACTATTGGGTAATTCCTAGGAACCCATAAGGGGGATCTACTTTCTAGATCCTCCTAGGTGTTTGGGTTTATCTTTCATTTGATGTCCAGTCTAGGGATGGTTTTGCTGGAGCCCTAAACCCAAAACAGCTCCCAGAACTGGAAGACTGTGCTCCAGGGTTGAATAACCTGACGCATCGCATCTCTTTGTAGCCCCACGACCGTTTCTGTTTTGTAGGGTTTAGGGTTTGGGTGTGAGAAGAGCTGAAAAAATAACCTTACAACTCTCAACATCCTAGACGCTGAGCCCTAAACCCCCAAACCCTACACCCTAAAACCCTAAACCATAAACCCTAACCCCGCAACCCAAAACCCGAAGCCTGCGGTGGAAGGCCGCGTATGGATCCACAGGGAGTAGCAAGAGGCAAAGCTAGAGTTATGCATGTTTCGGATTTAAAGCCGAGGTTTTAGGATTCAGGGTTAGGGTTTTAGGGTTTTAGGGTTTTAGGGTTTTAGGGTTTTAGGGATTAGGCTTTAGGGTTTAGGGTTTAGGGCTTATAGTTTAAGGTTTAGGATTCAGGGTCTATAGTTTGAGGTTTAGGATTTGGGTCGTGGTTGGATGTAGGGTCCGCGGTTTCGTGTCTTGTGTTTCAGGCCATCTAAACCCTATAAACCCGGAACCCTAGACCTTCAACCCTAGACACTAAACGGATGGAGGGAAGGGATCCCTCCTAAATATTGGGGCTTCTTAAATTCAATCCCACGCGGGTACCGATAGTGGGGTTCCTTTTACAGTACGTGTCCGTAAGCACTCTAGACCTGGATGGGCCTAGCTGCTTCTATTTCCTTTCATTTCCTCGGTCACTTGAGGTTTGATGTGGCACCGGGCATCTCTGAGTGGGTTGTGTCGGGCATGCCCATTGGATACAGAAGTGCAAGGGAGCACCAACCTAGATGGACCAGTTGTTGCATGGCTTCAGGGTTAGGATTCAGGGTTCAGGATTTAGGGTTTAGGGGGTACGTATAAGGTTTAATGGGAGTGTCGTGGCATTAGCAGCGCTGTGTATTCAGGTTGCATTGAAGCTACAGGTTGTGAGGCGGCCAAGCAGGTAGATGCTGTCGTCGCCGTGCTCAAAGCCTTGCCAATAAACAGCATCCTTCACCATAATCCTGTTTGTACTCCCTGCTACCATGATAGGGTATAATTGGTGTCATTACTCAATGGCCGTTCCATCCACAAAGTCTCTTTTTGAGTTGTAGAACCGCCATGGCATCTGCAGCAGCTGTTCGCCTTCTCGGCCTTGTGGCGCTCGCGGCTCTGGCCATCTGTCCTCCGGCCAGTGACACGCTAATTGCTACGGCTATCATGCCCCTCCCTTAGTAGACCATCCACCACCCATATAGTTTAGGAGCCCTGTAATAGTGGTATAATAGGAGTATTATATAATCCTTATTATCCCTTATAGTCACTATTACTGGGTGGGGGGTCCACCTAACATATAGCAATGTTAATAAAATGTTAACCTGACTGCATCATGGCACCATATTGGGATTATTGATTATGAGGGATGCGAGGGCTGTTAGTACTAGTGAAGGATTGTGGATGAGTATGCTGAGCATTATTACGGCTGCTGTTGTCATGATTCTTATTAGCTTATTTTGCCTTGCGATCATTCTCAGCATCTGCCTTGCAAGAAGACGGATCTGTATGTGGGTTTGGTAAGAGAACTCTTGCTTGCGATGCAGTGTTAGTTGTTATAGTTGCTTCAATTTCACGATAGGTGTCTTGTGCATCTTCCGCAAATCTTAAAGCTAGCATGGGCAGGTGCCAAATTCACCCCCCTATGTTAGTACAACCCACAAATACTGAACTCTCTCAAGATACTACGACTGTACCCTTATCTGCTCGCGGCACCTTCCCCATGTCAGAGTGATCGAATTTCAGAGTGAGGCTTAGACTTCTGTCACGCTGGTCAACGGTTTGCGGTCTAGGGTTTAGGATGGCTTGGTACTTGCCCGGCCTACGACGGTTTAGGGTTCAGGGTTTAGCTACAGTGGCATGTTTACTGGCACCTAGAAGGTCTGTGTGGTCCCCAGGCAATCCATGCGAATCCAAGAGCAAGTTCAATCATGGCATGCAGCTCACAGCCCTGTAGTAGGACACCTAACCACGTTACAAAAACAGAAGAGCCAAAGCGCTGCAACCTGGTAATCACGACCTCACAACCATCTGACCTCAAGGCAACTTCAAGATATCCGCGAAGGATTCGCACTACCTGATCTAGGGCTTAGGGTTTAGGGTGTAGGGCCTTCCCTCCCATAAGCCCCAAAACCCAAAATCCTAAGCCCTAAAACAGCACCGTGTCCTGCTGATTCTCCTGCAGATGTTGCGTTTTCCAAAAGAACTAACTCATACAGTACGTGATACCATTTTGGTCTGATCATTATAAAGCTGTATAATCGAAGCACTACACCCCATGAAGTCTGATCCATAAACTCTCCAAGCAGAAGCCGTGAACCCTAAGCCCTCAATGGACGCCTTAAGCCTCGAAGATATTAGCCCCAGCCGGTTTATGTGGGTTACTTAGAGTTGTCAAAATGACCTTTACATCATTCTCATTGGCGGCCTCTTAGGCCTTGCAACCCTAAAGCCCTTTCACTGAGGCTGTCTTCAGGGATGCGAGAATGGAGGTGATACGGCCCCGAATGCCATCAAGGGCAGCGAGGAGGGCTGGACCATGCTCCTATCCTGTAGGGCTTAGGTTTTGAGAGTTCGGGGTCAAGAGTGTAGGAGGGTTTAGGGTTTAGGGTTTAGGGTTTAGGGGTCAATTCAGAGGGCATGCGGTGGGGAGTGTGGGATCAAGGGATTGGGGTTGTGCCTTCAAGATCACGATAAGGGTTTTACTTAATGACTGGCGCTTAGTAAATAGGCGATAAGGGAATACAGTATAGAAGGATTATATAGGGGTTCTAGGTCCATATTCCCTACTAGCCAACACTAAGGTTAAGCTCTAGGGATGCGGAGCCCTCGGGCGAGGGGTTGTAGACTTTGAGTCTGTTTGTTGCCTGGCGTGTAGGGTTCAAGTTTGCTTGCTGGGTTTAGGGTTCAAGTTTGTTTGGTGTGAAGAGTAGTCTTCGCCTGCAGCCGTCCATGATGTAGCGCAGTGAATTTGATAGCGCAGTGAATTTGAGCTTTGCTCCTTTCCTGCAGTAGTTTTTGGCACGTGGCGGGTTGAAGACTTATGTTGTTTTCTTGGGGTTTAGGTTTGGGTAGTCTTCCCACCCAAAAAGTTCAGCCTCAAACCCTGACCATGCATTCAGCCTCTCATCCCATGGCAAGCCTAAACCCTAAACCCTAAGCCCTAAACCCTAAACCCTAAACCTCCACCGCAGCGAAGGACATCATGTCCCAGAAGGCTCATGGCACTTGCGTGGGGCCGCCACAGAACCCGCTCCGTTGGGGCGCAGACTATGAGACGGCTGGGTGCTTGGTTGGAGCGCTGGGCGGTACGATTTGGGGTCTTGGGGCTTAGGGTTGAGGAGGGGAAGAGGCACTTAGAGTTTGTTCTTATTTTTTCTTCTCTCGCTGCAATTTTCAGTGGTTGCAGGTTTAGTAGGGAAGCCATTTTCTTCTTTGGCTTATCTTCTAACTTTCTTCCTCTTAAAAAGCTGGGAGTTGAGATTGCGCAGTGTTGTGGCGGATCCAGTGACCTCCGTAGGGCTGGAAGCTTAGGAAGGTGTCTCAGATTTCGGGATATGAGTAATAAAAGGCCCAAAAGGAGGGTTTCCCAAAATCAGTGGGGTACCCCTATTAGCGGAAAGTATTACATAGTTTTCAATCTTCTTCCCGCATAGACAATGTACCCCAAATCCCTACTCTAGTTGGACAGGTGACTGCAGGGTCTACATTAGGGTGTTAGCAGGGTTCACAGTCTCTTAGCTAGGGCAAGAACTTTATACTCGGGTATCTACATATAGAACGGATACTGGGAAGAGACAAAGAGAAGTGAAGCCACCTAGTCTAGGCCTTTACCGCATGGAACACAAACTTCCTGGTGGTTGGTAGGGAATTATAAGGGAAGATATAATCCTTGCAATCCCTATATAATCCCCATACACTGTATTCCCTTACTCCTTACTAACCACCACTAAGCAAAGCATGAGGGTTGGATGAACTCAGGACGCTTTTCGGGAGGACGTTTTGGGTGTAGGGTTCTGTGGCAGCCCCTAAACCCTAAACCCTAAACCCTAAACCCTTTTTGGGCTTCATATCTCCCTGTATCTAAGTCACTTGAGCCTTTTCAGGTAGCGCCCTGAGTCCCAAGCCCTTGCCGCAGTTTAGGGTTTGGGGTTTAGGGTTTGGGGTTTAGGGTTTGGGGTTTAGGGTTTGGGGTTTAGGGTTTAGGGTTTGGGATTTAGGGTTTGGGATTTAGGGTTTGGGGATCCTAAACCCCAAACCCTACTACGACGTGCTGGGAGAAGTTGCCTTCTCTTTTGGCGGAGCAAGCTGAAGCCTGAGCCTCGACGTTTTGGGAAGCCCATGTATGCTACGCACTTGAGCACACATGCGGGTTTCCCAATATTCGGGGTTTCCATTTGGGGGTCCCCATGATAAGGATTATAGTATTTTGGGGTCTATATTGGGGTTCCCAAATTTAGGGAAAATGCCGCATTCAGGATTTCGGAGTAAGTGGTACGATAGACAAGTGTTCAAGCTTCTTCTCATACCAATGGAAAATACCGGCCCAGTCAGAAAGTCCAATCCACACACCAACCTTTTACGGCATCCAAAACAATGAAGGAATACAATAGTAGTTGCCATTTTCTTTTTCCAGTATCCCAATATAACCCCTATAAACCTTACAATATTACCCCTATATAACCCTATGATACTATAGTAGTTTCCATCATCCCGCGGGTCCAGCCTGCAACCCTAAACCCCTAAGCCTCAAGCAGCGATCCCCATAGGAACCGCTCTCTAGGCAGACCGCATCAACTGCTTCAACCGCCATGGCGCCGAGTGGGCAGGCTGCTATCAACCGGCCTAGCAGAGGTAGATTTCAAGATATTGTTATATAGAGATTTATATATGTACATATCCCTTTACTTCTTTAATCCCTCTGTGGGGCCCTATGTAATCCCATAAAGCCACAAGCAATAGCTTTTTAGAGGACCCCTCAAACTTACTCTAGTATTGGGGGGTGGGTCTTCAGGGATTCCAACTCAGGATCTCTGAAGAGTTTTGTATCTGTTCCTTGGGGTTGCTTGGTGGCTTGGGCTTCAGGATGTATCCAAGGTATGGGCCCTAAGTCGTAACACTTAAGGAATCTAGTATATGGTTATAAGGTTCAGGGAAGCTATGGCCCCCTAAACTGGAGACCCTTGAGGGATTTATTATCTTACTATTTTGAGACGTAGATAGGGAGTGTCAGTTCCCCCATGCTATGACCTTACAATGGTTGCTGGTAAGGAAATTATGCAAAGGATAGCCCGATTGTGGTAGCTGAGGTCAGTTCCTGGTCAGCAACCCAGTAAATCCCAAATCTTTGCATCCACGGCTTGTGGGGCTCTGGCAACAGGGCTTGGTATGTAAGGCTCGGCAAAGCTTCAGGTTCAGCTTTGCTGGAACCAGTGATTTCCTGTTCCCTAGCTGGGCTGCATACAGTCTTGCCCCGACAGGCAACAAGCCCTGCACGCTGGAACTAGGTGTATAATCCGAACAGTTTAAGCCGCAACCAGGGAGCTCCACAACCGCTTCATCTCGTGTAGCCTTTCTTTTTACTTTTCTTGCGGGCTCTGTGCGCGTTGTGTGTCATTCGTAAACCCTGCCCAGAGCCATAACCCGAAGCTAAGCCGAAGCCCAACACCGGAATTCTACACCCTAGATAGTAGAACCTTGTTCCCCAAATGCCATACAGTCCTAAGTCCCAAACCCTAAGCCCGACATCCTACACCCCAAGCCCTTAACCCTGCATCCACAATCCTAAGCTTGCTGTCAAGAAGCTTAAAGTAAATCACTCTAACGAGGAAACCTTAGTACTTACTATATGCCCATATCATGGTAAGGCCCTCAACCCTAAACGCCAAACCCTGTACCCTAAACCCTAAACCCTAAATACCTTTATTACGGTAATTTGAAATAAGGTTCCTTCACAGCAACCCATATATATCCCCCATATTACTCTATATAATAATAGTTTCCATCTTCTTTTCCATAATCACTAAACCCTAAACCCTATACCCTATCCTGTGGTAGTTTCCGTTTTCTTTCCCCGTAAACCAAGCACAGTGGCTACCTTGCATACTGCCCCCACTCAGTAACAGCTGGATGATACATATAATATGGTTATACATAGCCCTTAATAGGACCCCTAATACAGATTGTTACTGGGTGGGAGCAGTACCCAATGGCTACCAGGCTCCTACAAGAACACGCAGTTCCCAGAGGCCATGTCGCAAGCTTCAGCAGCAGGTGGCCCGATTAAGGTGCATGGATTGGGGTTCAGGGTTTAGGACTTCGGGTTTAGGATTTAGGGTTTAGGATTTGGGATTTAGGATTTAGGGTTTAGGACTTAGGACTTAGGGTTTAGGGTTTAGGGTTTGGGGTTTAGGGGTTTGAAGTTGAGGGTCGGGTTGAGGGCTTGGGGCTGAGGGCTTCAGATTCAAGTCTACTACTTGCTCTTCAAAACAATGATGAGAGTTGCAGATGGAGATGTGTTCTCTTACGTTGCTAGAATAAGTCTTTGCCTTGTTTCCTTCCTTCCTTCCTTCCTTCCTTTCTTCAACAGCAAACCCGAGACAACATACCTCCAACAGAAATCCATAGTCCTAATATCACACCCTGAAGTGAAACAAGTTCAGGGCCCGGGGCAAACTGCAATGGCTCCAACCCTCCTCCCTTGAGCTCCTTAGGGCATTACTTTTCATTCCTTTGGATTTTCTTAGATCCCTCAGCCCTAAACCGTGTGTTTGAAGGCGCAGGGTTCCAAGGGGTTGCAGCCAGGAGTGTACCTGCGGCGTTGGGAAACTCGCAAACTTGCTTTACAGCAGTCCCTTTCAGCAGGGTATTTTTCTGGAGTCTACCTGCATGGATAAGTGCATGCTTGCTGACCTCCAACCAAAACCAGAGAGACTTAGCCACCCTTTCATAATCCCCAAACCCTGTACGCCTAATCCCAGTCTTCATTTCATGTTCCATTTTGTTTACGATGTGATTTTCCATTATCAGGGTAGTATCCTTCTATAATTCGCGTATCTCTTAACTTCAAAATCTTCAAATCCCAGGGGACATGATCACCTTCTACGACTCGATCACAGGCGGGCGCACGCTGTTAGACACGCCTCCCCCTGACATATCCTACCACGCTCCAGAGTCCCTGCAGGAAATGAATCTTGTGGAAACATGCGGCAGGATAGGCCTGCTAAACAAACGCATAGACATGACTGGCTTCTGGACTCCTTGTTTGCAAAAGGCGTTTGATCCGTCTTGGAAGGCTGTTCGAGGCGTGCGTGGAGTAGGAGCACTCAAAGCCACGCTACGTACAGGCTTGAGAATTTTTGGGCTTGAGGTTAGGTGTGGGGCTTGAGCTAGGACACTGCAATGACTGAATAGGAATCAGAGAAGGAGCTTCGTGAAACATTGTGCCAAAACATAGCGGCAGGAACTGCAAGGCCCAAAGTGATGAGTACCATCCCTTGCTTTCAAGTTGACCGCACTTCAACTTCCCTAACATTATGTAATTAAATCCGGAACCCAGACATCTGTTTAAGTTTCAAGTGTCAAAGCGAATGTGGGCTTGCATCAGAATCAGTCTTCCCTGCTAGTGGAGGCTTCATCTCAGAGGGGCCGTCAGCTCACTAAACCCTAAACCCTTGAATAACCCCCCTACCCTAAAACCTAGACCTCAACATCTGCAGGCAAACCCCTGTTCATTGCGCCCAAGAGCCGGAGCTGGAATGATTTTGATCGGGAACCTTGGAAAAGACACAGGCATTCCGTGGGGTTTAGGGTTTGGTCGGGGGTTTGCCTAAACCCTAAACCTTAGAGTTTTTGAATACCGGCACACCCTGTTTGGCTCTGGGGTCTGAGGGTGCAAGTAGGTGCAAAAGAGCCTCGAAGCCCAAACCCTGGGATTTGATATCCTCTCCGTTCCCTTAAAAAGCATGCGCCACTTTGCAGGTTCAGCTATCAAAAAGCCTGAGGCCTTGTAGGGCCGGTTCGGTGATTCCATTGTTGTTTGAAGGCCTGCACGAAAGAAACTGCAAACCCGAAAGATGAAATCCTTGAAGGCTTCAACCGTCGAAGCCCTTCACACTTTCGCCCCCGCGAGCCCACAAACCCCTACAGAATGACACCTGTGCCCTAAAGTTGAGACCTTGGCGGCCATGCAAAGGTTGGATTGAACAAGCCAAAGATTCAGAAGTGACTGGTAGATTTTTAGCCCTCATTAGTATAGCCACTCAGAGGTGGCCAGGCCAATACACATATGGAGGTTTCCCAAAATTAGCGGTACCCTTACAGGGGTTACAGGGGTTATATAGGGATAATGGAAAATACAATGGAAAGTACTATTTCGGGTTTAGGGTTTAGGTCTTAGGGTTTCGCAAAATTAGGGGTACCCTTTTGAAAATCCCAATAATAAGGACTATAGTATATTGGGATCTATATTGGGGTCCCCTTATTTTGGGAAACTACCATATCTAGGATCTCAGGAAACGGCAGACCCCATGTTGAGAGGTCCGAAACCTCGGACGATAACCCCCTAGACCCCAAGCCCCAGTGCCGGTTCCAAGGATGAAGTCCCCCTTGAGTCGATAGAATATGCCTTTGGATATATTAAAATAAGATCCCCATATACCCCATATTATATCTACTTAAGGGGGACTGTATCCTTATTTTGGTAAGCCACCACTGCGTGTTGTCAATGATGCAGTGCCCTTCACATATTCTCAAAACGATGTACATCTCATTTTGAGAGCGCCTTGCTAAGAAGGCTTCGTAATTTTGACAAGCACCTGCCAAGTTTCAAAAGAGACGCCAAATCCTAAACACTAGGCCCCTAAACCTAAAACCCTACATCCTGAGCCCTAGACCCTAAACCCAAATCCCTAAGCCCAAAACCCAAAACCCTAAACCCTAACCCTTAATCCCTAATCCCTAAATCAGGAGAGCAGCGCACACGGATGGCCATCTTTCCGGGATCAGGCCATCTTTTGCATTGTTTAGGGTTTAGGGTTTGGGGTTTAGGGTTTAGGGATGCTCTTTTCCCTGGTGTTGTAAACTCATGTGTTGTTGTGAGCTTTGTGTTTTGTGATTTGAGGAGTTTAGGGTTTTTAGGGTTATGGGTACGGTTAGACTTAGGATTCAGGGATGTGGGTTTAGGGTTAGGTTGCAGAGATTCAAATATGCGCTGGCGGGGCTCACAAAAGGGCTTGGGGTTTCCAAGTGCTGACCGCCCAAACCCAGACCCAGAATTTCCTTACGGGTTGTGAGTAGGGAATAAGGGGTTATAATCCCCATACAATCCCCATAAGATATATTCCGAGATTCCCTATTACTAACCACCAGTAATGTTTGGAGTTTAGGCCAGAAGGTTGGTAAGGTTCAGGGAGGTGATCGAGTTGAAGGTTCGCTTACGGGGGGGTTGTAAGGAAAATTACATGAACCATAGTCTAAGTTCCTTGAACGGGCTTACGTAGGGGATTATATTAGGGCGGTTGTATTCCCTTATTCGGGGTTACATTCCCTTATATATTCCGTACGCACCACCAGTGGGCTTGAATTGTGGACGAAGGGCGGCAGGGGACCTCGAATATTCCGCCTGCGTGTTTTGATTGTTTTGAACCCTACGCCCATTGGACCCAAAACCCAAAACCCTAGAAAGCCCCAAGCCCGAGCCCCAAGGCATTGAATCATCCCAGGTTGGAACTGAGAAGACCCCTCGGCTCATATACCACATTGTAGCCCCTCATTTTCCTCTGCTCCAGCTACAAACGCCTGCAACCCTAAACCCTAAACCGCTTGCACTACTGCTGAATTAAGAGGTTTGGGGATGTCACAGTCCAAGTGGAAGCAACAACCCTGAACTCCACAAGGCTTTATCGTAGAAGCTAGACGAACCGCGACAGTCATTCTTATGTACCTTTCCCCAAGATGTTCCATGCTTCCATGTCCCCATTTCGAAATTCTAGACATTAGACAGGATTTCTTGTAATTGGATCTGTGAGTCTCTCAACTTGCCTCTGGTCACTTGAACAGTAATGTAGACCGTCATTGCGGGGACATAAGACATCAAGGAGGCGTCAACTCGAGAAGCTTTCTAGAATCGCACAGCCTTTACACTGCGCCTGCATCATTCTGAAAGCTCTCATCTCTCTTGCCGCAGGAAGTTGTCCAGGAGAACGTGCGCGTGCTTCCAGATGGTGAAGTTGCTGCCGGCCCGAACAGCCCTGGGACAACCCTGGAACAACCCTTGAACAACCCTGGAACAACCCTGTTAAGGTTTACTTACTTGTGGTTTGTCGTAGTTAATAAGGGAAATGATCGCCATACAATCCCTTCACTATATATTCCCTGACAGTATTCCCTGCTAACCCCGTATGTTGAGGGTTCGGGGTCTAGGGTTAAGGGCTCAGGAGAGATAGGGGCAATCACAGAGAGCTTGCGGCTGCGGGTTTGGTGGCCTTGGAGGTGAGATTGCTCAGCTACTTGACCAGGATACCAAGTACAATGGTTACCAATACTTCCCTAGGTAACCCTAAACCTTCCTCAAGTAACCCTAAACCCTTAACATTCCTGGGGTCAGTGGCGTGTTGCCCAGTGTGAATGCTGTAGTGTGTATGGATCCAATATGGATCCAGGGCGGAGTTGGTGCTCAGGTGATTATGTCTGTTAAGTTTCCTATGCGCGGGTGGTGTGGGTTTTGCTGCGCTGCCGAAGAGTTGCTCCAGGTTTGGGATTAGGGTCTATCACAGATCTGATCCTACATCACCTGGTCCAGAAGGGTAGCTTCGCGAAGATGTCATTGAATGCCGGGGTAATATAGAAGCAGGACGAGTTGAGGAGACTATCCCCTATCATCCTTATGGTAGTACGACATACCATAGCGCCCCATCGCAATTCTTGGGCCCTTTACCTTGCTCACTTTGGTCGGTAGAGCTGCAGACACCCAGATCACAAGTTCAAGCATCTGTTGGGAAGTTGGGTCCAAATGCAAAAGTGTTTAGGCTCAAGGCTTTTCTGGTAGGTTTCATTTTGTTCTCGAGAGGTTGCACCCTGACGAATGCCTCCAGGGCTCCACGCCCTAAACCCTACACCTAGGGTTTTGGGCCTTGTGTTTAGGGTTGAGATCTTACCAATGGAGTCCAAGATACCAGCAGTGAAGTAGCTTTGAAAATTAGAACTCAGGTTTTTAACATGCTTGTAGTGTCATTAAGGTGGACCTCCCACCCAGTAATCGTAACTATAAAGGATAATAAGCATGATATTAGAGGTCCTCTTATGGGGTCCTCTTATATTCCTATGATACAACTATGACAGGGTGGGGGGCTCCTCCTGAACCCTGCACCCGAAACCCTAACCCATGAACCCCAAACCCTATTGTAGGATCATGCTTCAGCAAAGAAGTTTTGGATCCATTGCCAGGCCTGTGCATCCGGCTGCTTGTGGCAGGTTGCAGTCACGGTTTGGGGTTTCCAGGGTTAAGGGGTTAGGGTTTAGGGTTTAGGATTTAGGATTTAGGATTGGGTCCAGGCGGCAGAGACATTATAGCCGTGGCATTGGCATGGGGACCCCGCACCCTTGTGCTAAGTGGCATCAACTTCCCCTCATAACAAAACCCACCCCACGCCCAAACCCCCTAAACCCTAAACCCTAAACCCTAGACCCTAAACCCTAAACCCTAAACCGCGTAACAGTACCATGCCCTAAGAGTCCAAGTACGTAAATATTGGGGCTCTGGGGTTGGGGAAGCTCCATGATTTCGGTACTCCCCAAACCCTATCAGGGATACTGGGTTTCTTTCTAAGTGTGCTGTTGTGTTTTTTGAGGGCGGGGGGGCCCTAAACCCTAAACCCTGAATACCAGAAATCATTGATTTCTGGTTGCTACTCAGGTAAGTGTAGATGGCACACACCTCGGCCACAACCTTCCAGACGGCAAGGGCAACCGCAGCTCGAAAGCAGAGCGGGGTTGGCTTTGGGGTTTCGGCTTTAAGTTTACTGGGTTGCTGTCGAGGAACTTAATTTAAGTTTCTATACTGGGGAAGCCATATTATTTACCATATAGCCATTATGGTAACTTAAGCTAAGTTCCTTACCAGCAACCCAGTTTGGGGTCTGAGGTTGAGGTTTGGTGTTTTGGGTTTAGGGAGGTTTAGGCTCTATTCTTTGTGGATGAACCGAACTCCTCAACAAGAAGCCCTGAGACCTAAATCCTAAACCCTAGACTGACTATACTTTCTGTAGGAACCCTAAATCCTAAACCCTAAACTGATATACTATACTATTTGTAGGAGCCCTAAATCCTAAATCCCAAGCCGACTATACTTTTTGTAGTTCCTTCTCAAAGTTTCGTCAGGCCCAAGGTTTCTTGTTGACTGTGGTCAGACTAGAGCTACCTCCCCCAACTTCAGCTTACATGGTGGTTTATATTAGGGTTTAGGGTTTAGGGTTTAGGGAGAATTTCCCAAAAGGCTTCGTTTTAGGTTGTGGAACTACCGTCGTTTACCCAGAAGATTCGGTTAGAATGCAAGACCCTCAGCCCTTAGTCATAAAGGGTCTACGTTACTGTTCAAGTGACCAGAGGCAAGTTGAGAAACTCACAGATCCAATTACAAGAAATCCTGTCTAATGTCTAACATTGTGAAATGAGGACATAGGGGCATGGAACATCTTGGGGAAAGGTACATAAGAATGACTGTCGCGGTTCGTCTAGCTTCTACGATAAAGCCTTGTGGAGTTCATCGTTACCCTAAACCCTAAGCCCTACACCCTAAACCGGCTTGTTGCTTCCACTTGGACTGTGACATCCCCAAACCTCTTAATTCAGCCGTAACGCAGGCGTCTGTAGCAGGAGCACAGAAAAGTGAGGGGCCCCGGGTTCTTCTCTGTTCCAAGCCGGGATGATTCAATGGCTCTGCAAGATACACGCCTGAAATTAACAGGGGTCTTGTTTTCCACATGTGGTAGGTTGTCCAAATTCTGCTAACTTTCTGGCTTCGCACTGTACTACTCCCCCGACCCAAAAAGTGGAGCATCATTCTTACCACCCCGTAGATCTGGTAAGGTCGGAACTCGGAACCTAGGTGATATACGGTGCCCCGAGAGGCTTACTGAAACCAAGGCTTTCTCTGAACCCGCACCATCCACCAGGCTGTTTGCCTCCCACCCCATTTCACTGAATGCTGGCCCCGTACCTAAAACAAGCCCTCAGCTCTGGCATCTTCCGGATGTATCTAGACGATGATACGTACAAGAGCAGCCATGCCCAAGACATACTGCATGTTACTTTCGCAAGGATGCTGATTCAACTCAATTGTTCTTAAGCCCAAGAGGCTACTGCATCAACCTCGTTTCCGTCGCTGGGATGCCGCCATCGGGCAGCTGAGAGAGTGCGACGGAACCAGCCTTCGGGCGTTTTAGAGTAGCGCTTAGGGGTTGAGAAAGGGAAGGTGATAGTTTTGGTTGCATCTTGGCTCTTCGGCGGTGTAGATCTCTATGCCTGCATGACTAAATTCAATATTGATCAGGCATTCCAACCTTGGGCTGATCTCGTTGGAGCGGATAGAATTGCCACGGGCACTTTCGCAATATGAAACACCCGTTGAGAAGAAGTTCGTACATGCACATTGACACATTAGCTTCCTTTCGGGTCCTGTGGGTTTTCAGTTGGGGGCGGAAGCTATTGCACCTACTCATTCACGACCCCTGAAACGCCCCAGACCTCAGCTACTTGGTGGTTTACCTTAGCTGCGATCTGCTTGGTACAGATTATCATTACCATGATTATGCTACTATCCGCCCTAGCTAGCCATGTTTGCAAGCTGGCGGTAACTGTAGTTCCTGAAGCATTCCCAGGATCTCCGGGTGAGTCTGCAGCGCGACAGCCTCTATCAGATTATTCAATGTCTCGGTCGTTTTTTTCATGGCGCTGATATACTAAAATGCAGGGTTGCTGTTAAGGAGGTTAAATTACCATGCTATGGGTATATAGTAAATTGGTTTCCTGATTAAAGCCAACTTAATATGAGCAACCCAGAAGAAGAGTTTGGTAATCCACCATCTATGATAAGGACCAGTTGATTGTCATAGGGTCCGCATTCTGAGTTGGGCTAACCAACCTCCCTGGTTGTAGTGGATAGCATGCCAGTTTTCAGGTTCTACCTTTCTACACATGTCCCTTCGTCTCGGGGCCTACTGTGGATTTTGACGTTTCTGCTGGGTTGCATTGTTGCATTAGGTTTAGGCTTTGCCCGCTACCCCTTCCCAAAGGGAAGGGGTGCCACAGTTTTGAGAGCTGTTGAAGCCGGATGAGGACTGTGTAGCTTACAAGCTCGGAGAGAAACATGGCAATCCCAAACAGGGGGCTTTGAAGTCTAGCTGCAAGGATCGGTACATGTGACAGTCCTGTTTGTGTAGCTCCGCTTCGTACAGCAAGCCTTAAACGCCCAAACCTTGGACTGCGGCCTGGAAGATCCCATAACTGCTTTGCATGAGCTCCTCTTGAGAGAGCCTTTCAGCGTAAACCCTAAACTTAAACTCTATCATAAACCCTAAACCAGGGGTTGTTTGGTGGACTTGGACAGCATGATCCCCCGGACAGTGCATCAAGACCGATAGCCTCAGAAGAGGCTTCTTCCCGACTGAAGCCATCCATCTCCCCTAACGGCAGAAGCCTAATACTAGCCTATAGTACCCCTTAAGTAGATAGAATATGGTTTTGGGTATATTATGGTAAGATCTCCATATTCTTTCTATTTAAGGGGGACTGTAACCCCTAAACCCTAGTCCCAAATCTCAACTCCTAAAACCTAAGCCGCGTGATCTTTCGGCTTCGGCAGCTCTAATCTTCAAGCGTATGTCCACGCTGCGTGGAGCGATGGACATCTACGCTCACCTCCTTTTGCGGTCTGCTTGAGATTTGCTTTTCCTAAGTTTGCTAGGTTTGGGGCGCCGCGCCTACCCAGAATTAGGTTCATGTACTAGAGCTGCCTATAACCCTTGTCCTAAGTTTGAGATTTTCGATACACTGCAGGTGAGAAGATGTAGGCTACGGATTTCTGCCCTCTTTGTGATTGAGGTGTATAGGGTTAAGGGTTTAGGGTTTATGGTTCTTGTTTGTGATCAGGTGGGGCCTTTTTTTAAGAATATGTTTGAGTCTATATTGGTGTCCCCCTACTTTGGGAAACTACTAGGTGTATACGTGCCGCTGAGAATTTCCAAATTGATCCAGTTGTGTGTCCCAGCATCAACCAATAAAGATGGATTTGGTTGACGATACTCCGATCCCTTCTATGCCGCATTCCACGCTCTGCTCTGTTCTGTGCCACGTTCTGTCAGTGTTCCATTCGAACATGCTTTATGTGGTGGCCTGACCCCTAGAGGTTGACCTCAAATTCAAGCTTGCAATCGCTTTCATCTCTTCGTACTACCATCATTATTTTCCTGCAAAACTTCCACCAAAGCCTTCAGCCCAACCCCAAAGCTCAGAGCCGTAAACCCCTAGCCTAGCCGAATGCCAAAAACCCCCAGTCCCAAGACCCAAGCTCAGCAGCCTACCCTTCCCAACCCCCAAGCCCAAAGCTCCTGACACCCTCCAAGGGCTTAGGGTTTAGGGTTTAGGGCTTAGGGAACCCGAAGCCCTAAACCATAAACCCCTAAACCTTGAATCCCTAGCCCCATCCCGACAATCCTAAACCCTAAACCTTAGATCCTCAACCCTAAGCCTTCAGACCTAAATCAAACTCCCCAAAAGGGGCCTATCTCAAGAACCGCCTCTTACTCTCGGCTGTAAGCCTCGGGACGGTTTGCCACGGAGCGCCAGCCGTCCCAGGTGAACTGGTAGTCTTCAGACCTGATGTTGGTAGGGTTTTAGGGTTTTAGTGGGTTAGGGTCTTAGGGGTTCAGGGCTTTAGTGGTTTAGGGTTTTAGGGCTTTAGGGATTTAGGGGTTTAGGGTGTTAGGGCTTTAGGGTTTTAGGGTTTTAGGGTTTTCGGGTTTAGGGTTTAGGGTTGAGGGTTTGTTGTTTAGGGTTTAGGGATTAGAGTTTAGGGGTTTAGGGATGAGTGATTTGGGGGTTTAGGGACGTGGGGGTTAAGGATTTACTTGTAACCTCAGGTGCTCACAGTTTTATGGGTTATACTTCTAATTTGCGCAGTACTTACTACCAAGCTGTAGGCAATTGGGGTGTCAGGTAGGCTCTACGGTCTTGAGACTAGGGATTAGGGTTGAGTGATTCAGTGTTTGCGCTTTACAGGGGGTCCTACCGAGTTTCATGTTGAGTGTGTAGGGGCTACATGCGGCCTTTCCAAGGCTTAGGTTCCAGGGACCCTAAACTTAAGCTTTACACCTTAATAAGCTCGAAAGAATCCAGCAACCCTAAACCTTGAACCCTAATACCGAAAACCTAATCTCCTTTTGGTGCCTGTGTACCGTGATTGCCAGGAAGCCGAACAGAGCATTCGACTCGAATGCTGGATTTAAGCTCTGTGCTGTGCAATGGCAAAAAGGAGTGAAACTAAAATGCCAGCATGGATGCCAGACCATAGTCTAAACTCCTAATATCCCCTTCGGTAGCCCCTATAATTGTAAACGCTAGCGCGCGCCCGCCTCGGCTGGCGGGGCTTCCCACTGTAGGAACATGTAATTATAGATATACAGGTATTAAAGTTAGGTATATAGATACAGACACATGCCTATTACATACACAATAAAACCCTAGAAGTCCAACTGGGGACGCGCAAGTAGGACCCAGGAAACCGGTGGGAAAATGTTCGGGGCCAGCGTTCGGACCTTGGGTTTAGGCTTCCGTCT
>CAJNIZ010047883.1:0-14409 GCA_905231905.1 Symbiodinium pilosum | reverse complement strand
AGGCTGGATGCCTCGGCGAATACTCCCGGAAATAACCCCTGTCTCAACCCGAAAAAGGAGGCAAGAGTATAGCTCACATGCCTTCCATTCGAGTGCCTGGACTCTGAGGCTTAGCTACCAAACCCCTAGCCCTTACCTGGTTGGCTGCACTAAAATGGGCTGTATAGGTTCTACCCTAACTGAATTTGGTAGTTTCCCAAAATNNGGGAATCCCAATGTAGACCCCAATATACTATAATCTCTATTATAGGGAACCCCGAAAAGGTACCTATAGTTTGGGAAGCCTCCTTTGGAGTAAACGCTGAATGCGGGCCGCCCAGACCAAAACTTCAGTTTCCCGCACCCTGGACCCTCAACCCTTGAAAGCGGATCAGCAGGCAAAATGACTCAGCGCACGCTGCCGCTGCGGGCTCTTTTTCCACTAAGAAGCCCAAGGTGCTGCGGATGCGGCCTGGGAAGTGCATGCAGGAGCTCAAGCTGTGTTGCTTGCACGCCCCCAAGCCTTTAAGATCCTTGTTCCTTTTCAGGAATCTCCAGATTCATCCTGCTGTGGCCGTTTGCAGAGAAGTCAACCCCATCTGCTTACGGCGACGACCACTAAGAAGCTCAGGATCGTACACAATTCGCCATTGGCCCTCTCTACGGTTAAATTCCATCAACTGATGGAGTTCATGAGGCTTGGTAAGAGCATTAGCCAGTTGGCTATCCCCATTGACCCATCTAATGGTTAACCCAGTCGAGCTCATGCTTTCCTTTAAACACAAAGCTTCAATGTCAGCCCTCTTCTCCGCTCCTTTCAACGTCATGACGGTTTGGCCCAGCTTATCATACAAGTTCTTACTATCACTAATCAAAACCCAGAAACGTTCATCACAGCACCATCAACATCCCATAACGACACATGACCCCCAAGAAATTCATACGTTTGAAACCGAATGGCAAACAACTCGTCCTCCGTGTCCACGGCAGCTCGTGTCTCAGCTGCACCACTACTTCGGCACACCCGCTGGATCTTGGCCGACTGCCAAAATATAGGTGAGATTCGACTCAAGTCTCCTTGCACGAGGTTCTCGGTTGTCCATCCTATGAACACTCCCTTGGTGGAGCTCCCATCACGACGACTGGCATCAGCAGCATCTGCCCACGCTGCCAATAAAGGCTTGGTAGCCTCCTGTTTGTGGATGTACAGCTTCTGGTGCTGGCTCAGCTTGGCTTTCTGAAGCAGTTTGTTGGTCTCAATGATTTCTTGAACCGTTCCTTGGTGTATGCGAGAGAGCAGCATACTCACGGGCGCGCTCCAGGGCAACCTGATTGGCGTGCCAGGATAGAGCTCCCAAAACGCTCCTCAATTGGAACAGTTCTTGAGGTGTAATTGGTGCACTAGGATCGTTCCACCTAGCACGTGTCACATGAATCTCATTCACGGCATTGAGATAATCAGGCTGACTAAGCATGAATCCTGATTCAGTCTGTTCCACAAGCACACCGCACTGAACAAAACGGCGCTGTTCCCACTGGCCCCATTTAAACCGCTCCTTGATTTGGGTCTTAATGCTTTCCCATTTATCATCCCCACTCGGACCCCCAAACAGAAAATCATCCACATGCCCGCACACCCATCCTATGGGGGTTCTATCTTCATTAAAGAAACCCCAACAGCAAGGGTCAGAGAACTGGCGTTCTCCTCCGAGACTCTCCAAGAACCTCGAAACGGACAGAAACCATTGGATCGGAGCTTCTACCAGGCCATACGCGGCCTTAGTCAAAAGCATGGGAGTGTGCGCCGGCACTCCCAATGCCTCGTGTATCTCAGGCAACGGCTCGCAAACCATTGGTCTCTCAGGTCCAAAATCATCTCCTTGAAGAAAAGCCCCGGAAATATCCCCCTTTTCCATTTGGAAATTATGATTCGCGCAGTTCTGGAGGAAAAGTTGTCGGGTAGTCCTACTCATGGTAGGACTACTCGTAGGCCTCTGCTCGTACAGAGTGTCCATGTAGCCCAAAACCACGGCTCGTGCTTTTGGTTTAAGGGGATGACCCTGACTATCCCTTTTTAAGGGCTCACCTTCAGGAGATTCATCCAGCTTCCAAGTTAACAGCCAACGCGTACGGAGAATCTGACGTTTAGAAGGTTTCAGGTGACTTGGCAACTGCTGAAAAGCTTTTGCAATCACAAAGTTTTTCACCTCTTTTCCCTTCGCACGTTGAAACCCGGCAAGCTCCTCCTTTGTGAGGTGGCGTTCAGAGATTTCCACCGCTTCACGTCGAAGCTGCTTCACAAAGTAGCGCCCCAGATCCCGAGTCCACTCCCTCCCTTGCTTAGTATCCACCCGGGGAAGAGGAAGGGAAAACGACACGGCGGGATTTTCAGAACTCCAGAAAGCAGACTCCTCTTCGGGAAACACCACCCCACACTCCTCCAACACCTCGGCACAGTCTTTTGACTGGTCTTTTGGGGCTCTGGCGGAATGGCGTTGCCTATACCTGGTTTCTTGCACTGCAGCATGCACGCCCAACAACTTGTGCAGGGCTTCTTCTTCTGTCTCTCTCGTGACTCTCCTCTCACGGGAACGGCTCCGGTTGCGGTCGGTGGTTTTTGTTTGTTCCTGTTGGTCGGCGCCTCTGCTCCTAATCCTTCGTTCTTCCTCTGCTGGTGCTTGTTTGCCTGTAACCCTCTGAGGAACCCTTGTTCTTTCAAGCTCTTCCTCATGTTGCGCAAGCTCAGGAACACTAGGCATGCCTTGTGCATCCATGGAAACATCTTCATACATGTGGGGAGGTTGACTTCTCAAAGTGTCCGCAATGGTCCAGGGAATGTTTGCAGTAGACTGAACTTCATGCCATGCTTCTTCGCGACTGGACGCAGGTCTCAGCTGCTGTGGTGCAGCCTTAATCAACTGCCCCCCTCGCGACAACCAAATGACATGACTGGCATGGATGTGTTGGTCTTTGGCAGATCGAGTCTCCGTTGCAAGTACTCTGTAGGGCCCCACAAACCTTCCCCCCCTAAAGTGTCTACCATCGTCACCTTTGGGGGTCATACGTCTCCACACAAACACTAAGTCCCCAGGACAAAAGTGCTTCATCACCCTTGACCCTGCAAGCTCTGCCCTTCGCAGCCGCTCCTTGGCCTGGCTCTCGAGGAAGGCCTGCTCGGCCACGTACATCGCTTTGGCATCCACTCCAAACTCACCGGACACCCCATTCTCTGTCAAGATGGCGGAGCATGTTCTCACCCAGGCGTCCATACTCATCTGGCGCTCTTCCAAACGCATGTTGGAGAGGACTGTATCCATGATACTGGTCTCTGTGATTGCTGGCCCACAGAGCTCTACTGAAAGCCTCAGAAGCAGTCATGTTGGCCTCTCGGTGGTTAAGGCCTGCATATTGTCCTTGATGGTTTGGATGGAACGCTCCACAACAGAGATTTGCCAGTGTGCTTCGGCAGGAATGTGGGTCACCTCTATCTCTCTGTCAGCCAAGTACGTGTCAAGGCCCTTACTGCGAAAGCATCCTGCGGGGTCCAAACGAAGCACCTGGGGTTTTCCAAAACTCGGAAACCAATTGCCTTCATAGTAGTCGATAAAATCCTGGGCACTGGGGGTCCTACTCTGATGCTGAAACAAAACTTTTCCAACACGAAGACGACTACCTTCGTCAACCCCAAGCATAAACTGCCATTTCTCATTGGATTCAGGGTGATTCCATGAGAAAGCGCATCACATTGAAGAGTGTGCCATTTAGGAACAATCTCGCTGAGAGTAGCAGGACTCCGTGGATCCGGACGACGACGTTCAGCACATGCATCACACTGGAAATGATCAACACATCTCAAAACATCATCCGGAGCACTCCTTTTCTTAAGACTAGCTCTCAAGTACTGGTTGTTACAATGGCCGGTAGCAGTATGAATCTTTTGCAGGTTCTGGAAAATGCTCCTACGGCGATCAGCAGGTATGTCTTGGATTTCTGATGGGGCGGAGTCTTTTGAAGACTCCTCCACACTCTCGGACGCGGCAAAACATGTCTCTCGCTGACTCTGAAACTGTTTAGCGGTCTCAAACCAACCAGTCAACCTTTGGAGGTACCGAACCACCCTACGACCAAACTCCCTGGTGTAAGACCGCTGCTTGTACCCCTCACACCTGCCTGCTCGAGTCTGAGCATGCTTTCTGTCACAACTCAATGACATGTTTTGCACTAAGGCTCCATCAGTGCTGGCCAAAGTCCAGCCCTGACAAGTGAGAGCTCCTTGATAGTCTCTACAGTTCACCTGGCAACCCTGACACGTGCCAACATACAAGGACAGATCTTGAACAAGAGACTGAACCCAGGCTTGGTTCCACACCTCACTGGACTCAGCAAGCTCCAAGACACGTGATTCCCTGATGAGAGAACGCCCGGAAAAGCTCAGCCACTCCCTCATACACTTTATCAGCCTTGTCCTGTTTGGCCTGGAGTCGAGAAGTCTGTGCATCATTTTTCTGGTTCATTCTTTGAACAGGGGAGTACGGACTCACATCAGGACTAAACCAAACCACTAACGGATTCGTCTCCCCAACCATTCGGCGAACATACCCACGGCCTGCTACAGACTCAAGATCTCCACCGTTCCAACAGGACACGCGACATGCAGATCCCTTTCCTCATGGTCTCGTCCGGAATCAGCTCTGCATGATCCCACTGTGACTCCGGCCCCGCGCTTGAGCTGGCCGCACTTGGAAGGGTCGCTCGACGGCTGTGGGGCGCAAAGCTCCCGGAGCTGTTCTCTGGGTTGTTGTAGAGCTGGACCAGGTTCTCTTTCTCTCTCTCTGAAAGGTTCTTGGCCCAGGTCCCGAACCGTCTCAATCTCCAGTGGCAATCCGGATTGTCCTCCATTGTGCGGATCGTCCATGTCATGTAGGACATGGCCTGTCCCACCACTTCGCCGTAGCGGCGAACTTGCCGTAGCCCAGGAAGTCCATCTTGGACGGTGGCACCAGGTTGGTCATGTAATGCTTCATCAAGAGCACCTTCATCTGGTCCGAGTTGGCGTTCTTGGAGAACTCGATCTGATGATGCTCCAGGAGAGCTTGGGTTGCCGCCTTTGTCCGGCGCTTGTTGATCTCCTTGGACGCATCTTTCTCCGTCGTGACCTTTGGCTGGGCCTCTTTCAGCTCTTCGATTCTCGACTTGAGCTGGACCTTGGTCCAGGCGCTGGGCGGAGTCTCGCCCATCTCCTGGAGAGTCCTCTGCATGTCGGCCTTGCTGTTCGTTGAAGTAGGCATCGTTGGGAAGATCACTGGGGAGGGTCTGACAACACGTAAGACCCTTGCTGAGGAACCTTTTGAGCCTAAGTGTGGGACATGAGGATGGTCCTTTTGGCAAAGGAAATCCAAGGCTCTTTAACTGTTGAACATCACGACTGCTAAGTCTGCTGATTCCATGAAGAGAACATCCCACCAGCGTCATCCTATCCCCCGTCCACCTATGAGTCGCATGCCATTCCCTGGGATCAAACATCAAAGGCTCTTGGAGGGGATACAAATAGCCAACTCTAGGCTGATCATTGCATACCTTAATGGCTCGTTGTCGGTCAGGCTCCTGTGCCGATCCTGCAATCCACAGCTCACCTCCCTTGCTGGGGGAAACTATCGGGATAATTGCATTACTAGTGCCTTGAAGATTGAACACATCACGATGGGGATGAGAGGTCGTGTTACAGGTAATGCACAAGGACGTCACATGAAACTCAGGACAGGATAACTTCAAAGCAAGCGCCAAACACCTAGCCACAGCCTGGTATTCCCTGGTCACTCGAGTTAACCCATTAACTCCCCCATGAGTGAACATCCCAAAAATCACACACGCGCTCTGCCTGCCCCGCCTTCTATATCCTTAGGTTCAAGGTTGGACCTATGACGCTCTTTACGTAAGTTGAAAACGTGCCACGGGACCTCTGCAAGAACTCCTTATGCTGAGACAGCTGAGGTTTCTGAAGGAGTAACCCTTTAGCCTCATCTTCAACCTGGACCCTTATACTTTTCCAGGGGGCCTTGGGGTCTATAGAGAGATAGGCCTGGCTCATGTGACACGCTCCCAACTGCTTAGGATCGTCTTGCCCCCAACCCATTCCCCCATGGAGACCGTTGCAGGATGAATCACACTCAGATAAAAACTCAGACGCATTGGATTTTTCTGGGCCCTTCTGAGAAGCTGCTGCGCCTGCAACTTCCAGAAGGTGCTGTCCCTACTTGGGCGCTTCAGTGGAGATGGAGCTGCTGTTGGTGTCATGAAGGGACGTAAAAGGACTATGCCTACTTACCGCATTCTGCAGCACATCTCCAACTAATGGAAAAAGTTGATGGCCACTATCAGTGGTCTCGAGTCGAACCACTCGAGATGGATCGAGCTCCCTAAAAATGGCTTCGTCTCGGCCAAAATCGATCACTGCTCCACTTCCGCAGGGACTGCCCGGAGAATCCTGCCACCAACGACCAAGAGCCAAGGGTCAACTTTGTGTTCACTGCCTTTGAAACCGGAGCTGCGGAGTCACCATGGCATGAGACAAAGGAAGCTCAAGTACTGGCAGCGGCCCAGACCGATGAGCAGAACCTCCTGGCGTTGAACACCATCATCCAGGAAGGAAAAGCCATCATCGCTGGCGGAGCAACCAGTAGCCTGGGCTCAGAGGAGGCCTTACAGCAGATAGCCCAGCTAAACCGGACGCGGACTGGTGATGATGGGATTCAGATCCTCAAGGGCGAGACTCCGTCCTTCAGGTTTGGCAACAACGCCAGACACGAGTGCACGGCGACCGCCTTGGTGAAGTTGCCGTTCAAGGAGGCGGAGGGTCGCACGAAGGTTCACGCGCACGACATCCCAGGACAGCCACATTTTGGCCTTGAATGGAGGGAACGCAGCTGGGACACATTTTGGCACTTTGAGGGCTTGAAAATCACCAAATGCGTACTCCCAGGCTATCTGGGGCTTGAGTTGAGGGGGCACTTTGGGCGGTCGATCCCCACTTCGGCCCTTGCCCCCGCCCTTGGAGGGGTAGAAACGCCGGTTGCGCCTCAGCTGGGCCTGCTTCTCACGGGCATCCTTCAAGGTGCGCTTGGTGTCATGGATTGCCGCAAGCGCCTCTTGGCCATCCTCAGCCAGAGCTTGATATGCTTGCTCGTCCTCTGGGTCCTCCCAGCTTCCAGGATGCAGGTCCTCCACTGACTCGTCCTCAGCAAGCATTGCTGATTCCTCCTCAGTAAACATGGCTGCGTGCTTTCCAGTCCCGGCGCGTCAGCTTTTCATCTGGCCAAGTAAGCCGTAGTGCCTCCTTCACCTTCTGTACACTGAAGTCGTTCTTGAGGTTTGCCACCAACACACTCCTTTCAGATGCATCCAAGCCGGATCTTTGAAGAAGCAGCCATGCGATCACAAAATCTGGCAGGAAGCGATCTGCCTGTGCAGAGGCAGCAGTAGACGCATCCCATGATGCGTGACTACCTCCATAGTGTGAAGTTCCCGCTCCCCAATATCCTTCTGGCTGGGATCCATACTCCCAGCCCCATGGCTGGGAAGGACGCGAGCTCCACCAAGAACGCTGCCATCCATACCACTGCTCGGTATTCCAGGAGCGTATCTCCCACTCAGGAGATTCTTCTTCAAGGTTCTCCTCTACCGTGACCTTTCCTGAGGCAGTTGCTGAGGCGGCCGCTTCGGTACCTCGAAGGTCTTGCTCTCGATCTGATGCCCGGCTTCCTGCACTGGCTCGACTAGAGCCACCTTGCTTTGAGCCCTGAGCCTTCCAGGATGAATCCCATACGGGTGGAGCCGGCTGCATTCCAGGTCCGTATTCTTGGATTGCTTCAGCCAAGGTCCTCTCTGCCTCAAGGAGGGCCTCATCATGTCGAACAATCCAGGCATTCATCCCTTCACCACGACGACGCTTGATGCCATAGAAGAACTTGGCCATGGTTCTTCCCGCCTCTGCAAGGGTCGGAGCTCTCACTTGTTGTTTCAGGTACCTGAGGAGCTGCGCAGCACCTTGATCGTGAGATATCCACCCAGGAGCCATGTGCTCCACAGCCATCCTGGCGCTACCCTCTAAGGCTGCTTGTAGGCGAGGTCCTACCAACGACCTCTTCTTCCATTCAACAGTTTCAGCGTACGTCAAAGCAGCGCGCTGATATGCCACATAAAGCTCCGGTGCCCCATCATGATGGGCACCCCATCTTTGCTAAAGCGCAGTTCTGACATGTCTTCCAGTCTTTCGCCTTCCCCTGAAGTCGATCACCAGTCAATGCTCCTGGAGCCCCACCGATTCCTCTGAATCAGTGCAGGCTCCGCTACCATGAAAACGGATCAGCAGGCAAAATGACTCAGCGCACGCTGCGGGCTCTTTTTCCACTAAGAAGCCCAAGGTGCTGCGGATGCGGCCTGGGAAGTGCATGCAGGAGCGCAAGCTGTGTTGCTTGCAACCCTACGTAAACTGTAGACATAAGCCGATGTAGCAGCACGGCAATCATGCCACGGTTCGAGTACATGCGTACATGCCAGCGCTAATGCCCTGAGCCCCCTAGTTCCCCAAACCTCCAAGCGCCAAACCTACCAAACCAACCTACCCCCAAAAGATTATAGTGCAACCCTAGAACCTGACCCGGAGGGTTAGGGTGTATGGCTTGGGGGACCAACTCCCCACGGCTTCATGCAGCTTGGTGGCTAATTAGGTTCGAGTAGATGCAGGTCAAGGGTTTGCACCACTTGAGGTGCCTAAGCTTCTGTTACTCCCAGGACTTAGAGGGTTTGAGTTGGTGCAAGATTTCCTCCATCAACGCTTACTTACTGGGCCTTCGTAGGGAACAACGTGATATAACGTAATATAGTCCTTACATAATCCCTATATAATTCCCAGATTCCCTACGCAGCCCAAGTAAGATGAGCATGTGCACCTTAATGGTGCTTTCACTCGATCCTGTGTGTACTTGGCAAGCAGAGTCTGAACATGACAAGTAAGTTTCTTTCGAGGGGATAGATATCCTGCGGTTTTTATGGACCTCTTTCAGCATGGTCTAGAGGCGTCGTAGGCGCAGTGCTCGTTCAGCGGTACGACTAAGAGGATTGGAACCCCATAGCAGCCCCTGTAGAATGATCAGGAATCCAAAGAATTTGATGCTTTCCAGGCCTTTTTGATATCCCTGAGCCCTAAACCCTGAACCCTAGAAGGCAAGTCGTAGTCATAGTCTGAGAGTCTTCGGACCTAGGATTGCAAGAAGTCCTCAAGGAAGATCACCGACGAGAGTTCAGGGATGTATGGAGTGTGGCTATGACCTACATCTGGTTCGTAGGGTTTAAGGCTTAGGGAAGGAAGGAATGGACAAGACCATGAAAACTATCACATGAATGTGGATTCTTTTGGGATTGCTGGAATGATCCACACCTTCATTGCTAGCTGACCAGAGGTACGCAGTTCTTACACTGAAGCCCTAAGCCATATGGATCCCTAAAAGCATCAGTTTCCATGTCATTTTCAATTTTTCCCATTTGATTTTCCATTGTTGGGATAACACCTCTACGTAATCCAAAAATACCCCTATATTTAACCCTTTTGTATATGAATCAAGAATACAGTTTCACGATATACACATATGCATATACCGTTATATACGTATATGTATGTTTATGTATGTATACATAGCGCACTGAAGCCTGGGGAGCCATGTGCCTGTAAGCCTCTACCTTGCCAAGCCCTCGACCATGAAGCCTAGTGTAGGGTTTAGGAGGGATTTTTGTTTAGCGTTTAGGTTTAGGGATATTATCCCAATACTGAAGGACATGGAAACGGAGGGTTGTAGGGACTTACAGGGGCCTAAATTTAGATAGTTGCCAGCATTTTGGCTGTAACCTTAGCTCCCCAAGCTTGGGTACTTTCCCCAAACGAATTACGTCACTGTCCCGAAGTCAGAATGTGAGCTTGAGTCAGCAGGCCTGAACCCTAAACTACACGCGGTTTAGGGTTTAGGTTATAATTCCAGTTTCCAGTTTATTTTGCATTTTTCTGATTCGATTCTGCATTTTGGAAAAAACTGATCCCCCCAGAATTCTGAGAACAATTCCAGCCCTTGGACCCTCTAAAGCGCAGTTGGAAGTGTCGAAGACTCATTGAAAACCTTGGTGGGGGGACAGGAATTCTATGAAAGTGATCGACGTGATTTGTCGTACACACTTTTGGCCAAGTCATTGTTGGGAATTTTCGGTGAACCACGCCCTCCCTATACACTAAACCTTGACTTTTCCCATTGAAAGCCCTACACACAGAACCTTCAGCCCAGAAGCCAGCTACCCTAAACCCTAAGCCCTAAACCCTAAAAGTGTTTTCGACAGGTTGCAGAAAGCGCGGAGTGATTCAGCCTGCATATTGCCCTAAACCCCGCATTTATCATTTGGGGGTTTCCCAAAATCAGGGATACCATTTTGGGGGTCCCCATAATAAGGGCCATAGTATTTTGGGGTCTATATTGGGGTCCCCCTATTTTAAGAAACTACCATTTTGCTTTGAGTACAGCACTCTTTCAGCCACAGGGGATATACGTCCTCAACATCACTTGCTCGGAGGGGTTCCCTCTATAATCCGTAGTCAGTGCATCTACAACCCTGACAACCTTCTTCACATCCTATTGGAGGCTGTGCATGGCCTTCTTGTGGGTTGTTATCCTGGTCACACATTCACTTATCTGGGGGTCAATTTCTGGCAGTTGTCTCGTCTTCCTCATTGTTGTAGAACGGCATCTATTCAGTAGGACTACCGTTTTTTCAGACATCTAGAAATTCCTGAGGCAAACTATATCTCGCTGGGTTTTACTCACAAGAGCTTGGTATATGCGTGCCTGGGACAACCTGTGGAGATTCTATCCCTCTTTATTTTTGGATACGATAGCCTCCAGTATAGATGAAGATTATACCCTCCTTTCGGGTACGGTGTTTTATAAGAGGACTATGAGGTTTCTTGCGCCAACCCAACTACCAAAAACGCTACTCAGTACAGTTTTGGGCCAGACTTGAGAGCATTCCTGTCTGCAGTCTTCAATTTGAACCTGCACGAGGCCAGAAATCTCCAAACTCCCACCCAGAAGCCAATTTTTTGTCCGACCCGGTCCCTGCCCATAAGGCCTTAAACCCTGGGGCCCTAGACTCTCGGCTCAAAACTCTAAACCCCAAGTCCTGAGCCCTCAGCCCGAAACCCTAACCCCGAAGCTGGAGATGTGCTCAGTCACGCAGTAGCTCAGAGACAGTGAGAGCTCAGCTCCTGCGCAAGAAGCTGCTGAGTGCACTAAATTGCTACTACTACTACTACTACTACTACTCATACGATTACCCTTGCTGTTGCTATTGCTAATGCTGTAGCTTTCAATTTGTTCATTATTCTGCCTGTCATGCTACTATGGTTCTCAAGAAGGTTATTGGAGAGTGTGATGGTCAGGTCTTGGAGCGTTTGGAAGTCTTGTGTCGCGCGAGGTTTACGGGTAGCAGGGGAGTAGCTGATAATTTGCCCCTGGTGTGGTATCAGAGAATGTATTCATTAATGCTTTTGGGGACGCGGCTGCGTAGGGCACGGCGGCAGGAATTCTTAGGGTACCGTAGAAACCTAAATTATTTCCAGTATCATGGTCCTAGATTCCTTGTACAAGTATAGGGTACCTAAATAGACCTCAAAATCATATTGGTAATTACTTAGGCCCCTGCATTCCTTTGTACAACCCTACACAAACCCAATGTCCATTACATTGTCCATTTTCTTTTCCATTTGATTCTCCATCATCGGGGTAATATCCCCAAGGCCTATACCCCAAACCTAAAACCTTAAACCCTAAGCCCTAAACCTAAACTGTAGGGAAGAGGGGTCAGGATCTCTTCACGCCAGTAGGGCTCCAGTATGTTAAGCTCTATCACAGTGGTCTTCACACCCTAATCCCGAAACCCAGACCGCGAAACCCTAAACGCACTTTTGGACGCGGACAGACGTACCTGACACTGTAAACGTCAACTCAAACTGTGTGTCCTCAGGTGGGTACTGGAAATGTTGCTTGGTTCGGCGAAGTACCTTATCCCGTGGCAAATGTGGTAGCATACTGAGGTCTTGAGAGACCTAGAGTACCAACAAGATGTCCCTTCCAGACTCATGGAATGCATCTCTGACTTGCGTCCAATGATATTCCCCTTGCTGTCCTCCTTCTTTTACCACAATTTTCCATACTTCCGGTATGCCTCAAACCCTTTTAACATGGCTATGGCCGCTGAATCATTTCGAATACTTCAAATCATACTCGCATAATCCCCCCAAAACGGCCTCTTTCCGGTTCCCCAAGTTATCAGCATAGTTTTTCAGTTGTAAGAGGTTGCTCTCAGATACTCCCTGTAAGAATCCCCAAAAAGAATGTGAAGGCTGAAATGGCCCTATCAGGCCCCAGGTTCAGGGTTTAGTGTCTTTGATGAGGGGTGAAGAGTTTAGGATGCAGGATGTAGGGTTTGAGGGCTTAGGATGTAGGGCTTGGGATGTAGGGTTTAGGGTTCAGGGATTTACGGTATAGAGTTTAGGGACCCCCCCTCAAAGTTCTATACAACTCGCTCTGTTTATGCGCGGCTGGACGGCCTGGAAAGCGCCTAAGTTGCCCTATGCCCGACATCAACCCTGACACATCAAACCCTAGACCCTGAAATTTAAAGCCTCTGGGCCTCTAAGCCCTGAACCCCTAAGCCCTAAAGCTCTAAATCCTGATGTCTGTCTGAGCAGGTAGACCCTAGGCCCTAAACCTTAGACCCTAAACTATCTAGGCAGGTAGGAAGGTGCTTTGCTCACTGGACCTTTGTGTGGACTTGTGCAGCTTTGCGGCTCAGCATCCGCCCCTCAATGAAGAGATGAGGGCCGGGGCCTTGCAACCAGCGTTAACCCCTATCCCTTTAAGGTTTAGGGCTTAGAATTTAGAATTTAGGGTTTAGGGTTTTGGGGTTTAGGGTAAATTTTGCAAACTTTGCTGTAGTATAACCCCAAGGAGCTATTAAAGTTAGTGTTTATTAGATGTCTAGGGTGGTTTCAGTAAGTCCAAGGTACTTACAGGAGGGGAGTTACCATGCAAGGACCTTATATATGCTTTATACCTCTTATCTAAAACTGTATAGATGAGGAAGTCACCCGTGTTTTAGGTCTTAATTTGGGGCTACAGTCCTCCTTAAGTCGATAGAATATGGCTTTGGGTATACTATAATAAGATCCCCATATACCTCATATTCCATCTACTTAAGGGGGGACTGCAGGGTTTGGGATGCCTGGTTCTGAGCTTGGGGTTTAGGGAGCTGGGATGCAGGATTCAGGGCTTAGGGTTGTGGGGGGGGGTTAGGGTTTAGGGTTTAGGGTTTAGGGTTTAGGATTCAGGGCTTAGGGTTTTGGGGTTAAGGTGGGGTTGAGTCGCTCCTGGTAGGCCTTCTCTACGACTTCCAATTAGGGACCCAGAGAGGGTACAGGCGCAAAGGGGAACCAGGTCCCGAAAAAAGAAGTTGTGTGACACTTTCTAAATGAAGGTCAGTGCTTGGGGCCTGTCTTGGGAGTTCTGTATGTCCGCCGCTGCACTTCGAGTGGCCTGGGGACCGACATGGGTAGGTTTTGACAGAACAGAACTGTTTAAACTTTGAATACAAATGGACCGGGACATGCTCAATGGCATCGCCAGAAATCCCCCGATAAGTTTCTTTCAAAGGCTTGGTTCTCTGAATTTGCCCTAAGCCCTAGACCTTAACCCTAAACCCTGAACCCTAAACCCTGAACCCTAAACCCTAAACCCTAAAGCCCTAAACCCTAAACCCTAGACCTTAAAACCCTATACCCTACACAACCCTAGACCCTAAACCCTAAACCAGCCCTGAAGCCTCAATCCTTTTGGCTTCCTAGCCGGCTGTTTCGTTGTGACTGTAATTTCTGAGCACCTCCTTGCAAATATCAAAAAAAGTAATTACTAACTAGCATTCCATTTTGGTATTCTGGTCTTTTCTAGGGTTCCCCCCAATTTGGGTATTTCTCAAAATACATCCCTAATACGGAGCATAAGGACCCCGCAACTCCCTTATAATCCCTCCATGCCGCTTGGGGTCCCTAGGTTTGAGAAACTCCCATACTGGGATCATTTGTTTGGGAAAAATGGATGAAATTGAGCGAGCCGAACACGTACAGCCTCTTCCAAGATAATAGCGATAGAAATAATTGTAAACGCTAGCGCGCGCCCGCCTCGGCTGGCCGGGCTTCCCACTATAGGAACATGTAATTATAGATATACAGGTATTTAAGTTAGGTATATGGATACAGTCATATGTCTAATACATACACAATAAAACCCTAGAAGTCCAACTAGGGACGCGCAAGTAGGACCCAGGAAACCGGTAGGG
>CAJNIZ010047882.1:116965-141409 GCA_905231905.1 Symbiodinium pilosum | reverse complement strand
CCCAGGCTCAGGGTGGAAAAGAATGTGGAGGTGCCTCGACTTCTCGCGGGTTGAGGTATAGTCTCCCTTAAGTAGATAGAATACAGGGTTTGGGGTTTAGGGTTTAGGGTTTGGGGTTTAGGGATAGAATCCGCCTGAAGTAGATAGACTATGGCTCTGGGCTTTGGGCATATTATAATAAGATCCCCATATACGGGATATTCTGTCCACTTAAGGGGGGCTATAACGTTTTGGGTGTTTGTGGTTTGGGATCAGGATGCAGGGTTTAGCGGTTAAAGCTCAGGGGATTAGGGATGAGGCTAGAGGGCTGATGGCTTGGGGATTGGGAATTAATGTTTAAAGGGCCCAAGAATAATTCCAGGGCCAGGACCTGTAGGTGAGAAAGAGTGTCCCAAGCTAGGTAAGGAAAGAGGCCTAGATATTGCCAAGTATCCCTCATAGCCACCTTTACGCAACATAACGGACACCACTATGTAGTGTTTCATAACATGTCTACCTAGCTCCCCAAATCCAGCAGACCATGCACTGCGACCGGAACGTTGAGGAGGGGAAGCGGGAAAGTGCTAGATTTTGGTAGCCTCATAATCTCTCATCCCGGAGAAATAGCCTTGCAAACCACGACCCCAGAATCCGTATAAACCCCTAACCCTAAACCTCATATAGACATCCTTAACGTCCACCTTACTAGGAATGTCAGCCTGAATGAGTAGGTTGCAGGCCTGAAGGCCGTCCATTAGGAAAACAGCAACACGCTTTTAGGGTTGAGGGTTTGGGTGCAGGGCGGCAAAACAACATGCCCGGGACAATGAACGATGAGAACATCAGCAACTGCATCCACAAGGTGTGATGGGTATTCTGCCTGGGTCAGTCGGTCCCTCTCGTGGGAAAACATCGTAAGATGTCTCACAGGATGGGTCAAGGTCTATTTGGGTGGAGACGTTTCTCCTTCACACGGTATTAAACCCTCAATCCAGAGTTCAACACTCAAGGGGCTTCGTGATTCCAAGGTTGCTGGAAAGAAGGAATTTCTGTTTGGAGAGTTTAGAAACCACGGCTTCCTGCCCGAAATATTCCAGATAGGAAGCTCCTCCACTGCGGCCAGAACGTTAAGAGCTGCCAGCGACATCCTTGATGTCAAAGGCTTGCGGAACAGTACTAGTTGCAGCAGAAGAAGTAGTAGTAGTAGTAGCAGCAGTAGTAGTAGCAGGAGCAGGAGCAGGAGCAGTAGCAGCATGTAGCAGCAGTAGCCGCGATAGTGTACTAATCGTGGACGGGCTTAGGATCAGGGCTTCGCATTGACATCGCACACACCAGTGTTTGCAAGCGGCTGTCAAAAACGATCCCAATCAGGATGCCGGGCGCAGTCTCGCAAAATCGTGATTAACAAAACTGATCCTGAGATCCTAATTAGACCTTATATGGAGTGAACCTTTGTTTGGCCAGAAATAAACAATAACTTGAAGTCTCTTCGTACTGAGAATTCGACCATGACTCAGGGGAGGTTGGCCGATCATGTTTCTTCTCCGGACGAGACCAATCTATACTCTTAGAAGAAGCATCAAACTTGCCCCATGTACGCAAAACCGTAATTACTATACCCTAAACAGGTACCACGGATTTTGGCAAAGCCCTATCCATAAGGGTCCAGGTGCCTAAATAGTATGTAATGTTGGGCCGGAACCCGTAAACCACGTGGACCCTTAGGGTATCTCATTCCAAGGCCTGGCACCGTATGTCTTCCTAACCGCCATTGACTTACCAATAATGCAAGAACGGTTTAGGGTGTAGGGTCTGGGGTTTAGGAAGTTTACGACCTCCAAATTGGGCTTAATAACATGGTCCCCAAACCTAAAACCAGTCCAAGAGACAATTGTTCCACGTACTTTGGTGGTCCAGGAAAAAATGATAGTATAGCAGCTGTATTAGCTGTATTAGTTCTACAGGCTGTCAGCAATTTTCTGCTTCAGGTCTACCCACCACTGTGCCCGGGAGGAATCTCCAAGTGACCACCATCAAAATGCCCTGCCCGAACATTGCATATGTTCATGTATGAAAAAATCATGTATCCCTTGCAAGTCCTTTACCAGGAGCAAATACGTCTTCAACTGCACCAGGTCTTGGAGGGGCCTTGGTCATCTGAATTAATTTGGAAAGTATGGAGGAGTGCATTCTACAATAGTTCTGTACGGGCCATAACAAGATAACAGGCGATTCTTCGGGCTTCTACATGAGCTATAATCTGAACTCCTAGCATCCCCCTTAATGGCCCCTGTCATACTGCCCCATGTAATCCCCTATATAACCCACTTTAAGGAGTTGAGACCCGAAACCTTAAACCCTAACTTCTAAACCTAAACCCATATGTAACCCTTCTTCAAGGAATGTAAGACTCTAGCTCACATGAGTGGCGTTTTGCGGAAGTGGGCGATTTCATCCCGAGAATCAAGCCGACCAGCGCAGTGAACGCGCAAAGAACCATGATGGCCTCATTGGGGTTTAGGGTTTAGGGCGTAGGGTTTAGGCTGTAGAGTTCCGCGTTGGGCGGTTCAGTTGTTCCAAAAATTAGCGGTCCTGAAATAAGAATCATAAGGTACTGGGACCGTTAGGAGCACTGGTACTTCGTAGTTTTGGGGCAAACCTAAACGCTGAGCGGCAGCCTTTCTTTAACTAACTACCCTAGAAGCCCAGGTACCCATATAGTAGGTCCTTGGGTTATAGATATTATAGATTTATATAGGGACTTAAGGACAGGAACCCAATATACAAACTGGGCTTCTAGGGCTAGACGAAAAAACTCTCGACTGGGCTCTCCTTGTCTTACCGTTTGGAGGTCCCTAATCCCCTCCCTCCAATATCAAACCTCCCAAGACCCCCCTAATATTAGATACGCCCAATATATCTTAATATATCACACAATGGGAATATTTCATGTTAGGGGGGTGGGGGGGAGCTTTGAAATTAGGAGGAGGCGACCATGCTTTCTCCATCCAGGGCCTTGACATCGCATGGGCGTTAACTAGACCTTAGAGGCCCCTTCATTCTAATGCGGAATTATAAGGTCTACTAGCACGGGGGAAAGCCAAGTCCCCGTGACGTCATCGTTTTTAAACCCTAAACCCTAAAACGGCGTGGAAATTCATCAGTCCCCCAGATTCGCTGCAACAAAGACGAATTGTGAATTCTTGAGTTGAAGGTTTTAGGGCCTAATTGTTGTTTTGCCCTGGCACCAAAACGGTGAGCCTTTGAATTTAGTAGGGTTGTATATACACCCAAGGTTAAAGGTTACCGACTTCAGTGTACAAGGACATGACCCTAAGGTTTAGGGTTTTGGGGCTCACAGGTTGTAAGGATGTACAAGGTGGGTTTTCGCGGCAAACATGTGGGCCACAAACTGGGCCACAACTATCCCACAATGGACCCCCATATACAATATTCCTTGATGTCATTAACCCTAAGATGGCCACAATGCTTGGAAAACCCTCCACATACCGTGGAAAGATGCCAGGGAGGCCTTCACTCGCTTCTGCAGCGGCACAGAATCCAGTTCGATGTCCTCGTGGCGGTAGGATTGTTAGGGTTAGCCCTCAACTACTTATGGATCATGATACCCTGAAACAAAAGACTAGAGACTCACTCCGCTCTGGGCTATCATGGGTTCCCATACTACCGGCCCCCATACTCCACTCTAGTTGCCTTCCAATTAGCCTCAGCATAAGGCTTAAAGAATTAGGGTTCAGGGCAGGCGTTGAAGCCTTCAGCAATTGCTGTTTAGGGTATAGGGGTTTGGGGCTTAAGTCTTTCTTGGACACACTGCTTCAATGTCTCAATACGGCCACCCAGAAGTCGCGCCTGATTGCTATAAGAGCTGCCGAGTGAGCTTCGGGTGTTAAGGTGCTTCAACCACTTAAGAACTACGTGGCACTTAGGACTCCGACTAAGGGTGTACCCGTAGGTTTCCATAATAGGAATACAAGGGAATCCCAAAGGGTTAAGGGTCTAAGGTCCAAGCTAAGTCCCAAGGAGAGAATATGACCTGCTTTGCAAAGAAACGAAAACCAAGAGGAGGATGCCTTCTTACTCTATAGTCGGGACCCAAGTATCCCCAAATAAAGTCTTCCGCGTTATGCCCAAAAGCCTCTGTATCACCCCAGCTTGCGTTCCGTTTTCCAGTTCTTTGCCACTTGATTCTCCATTCTGGGGGTAATATCCCTAGAAAACCCCAATGAACCAAACCCTAAACCCCTAGACCCCTAAATCCCTAAACCCCTAACCCCTAAATCCCGAAACCCTAAATCCCCAAACCCCTGAACCCTAAACCCCTGAACCCGTAATCCAAAAGATGAGCCCTTCATCCCTGCGGGTCCTCCGGCACTGTGAGCCATGAGGGAACTAAACTGGCCCGAGATTGGAGCTCGATTCCGCTAGCCATGAAACGCAAGTTAAGTCAAGGTTGGGGGTTTGGGACTCAGGGACCATGAACTTACTAGTGGCTGGACGTAATGGAGGTTTCCCAAAACCCTAAACCCTAAACCCTAGGTAACGTTACAAGTATCCCAAAACGTAATAGAGGTTTCCCAAACTTAAGGGTTACTTACTTGGGAGTCCCTAGAATCAGGATCTCAAGGTCTTTCGGGTTGCTGTTAAGGAACTTAAATTAAGTTACTATATTGGGGAAACCCTATTATTTACGATATATACCCATTATGGTAACTTAATTTAAGTTCCTTAACAGCAACCCAGCTTACTAGTGGCTAGTAGGAATAAGGGAAAAGACTATAAGTATACAGGGTTTAGGATTTAGGGAATAGATTACATTCCCCTTGTTCTCTACTAAGCACCAGTCAATGAAGCATTGTTTCATTTATTTGGGTGTGGCACTCCGTGGTTTGGAGGTGCAGGGTTTAGGGCTCAGGGTTTTGGGTTTAGGATTTAGATTTGCCCGTTTTACGTACTGGAGGTTAGTAGGGAACGATTGAACATAATCCCTGAAACATCCCTGCACAATATATTCCCATATTCTACTAGACCCCAGTAAGCTGTAGTTTCTGGGGGACAGGATTCTTGCCCTAAATTTTAGGGGAGCAAGCTCCCAGGTGCGCCAGCGCAGCAAGGATATAAGATAGTTTGTTTCATAGCAGCTTGGCAGATTCATTAGAAAAACTCAGCCGCAGAGTTCGCAAAAAGGTTTCAGTAAATTGACATAAAACCACCACAAGAGGCCAAGAAGCCCAGAAAAAGCCCGAAGAGGCCCGAGCTGGGCCCAGAAGCCTAGAAAAGGCCCAAAAACGCCCGAGGCCCAGAAAATGTTGGGAAGAGGCTCAGAAGCCCACAAAAGGCTCGAAGAGGCCCGAGACCCTGAACAAGCCTAGAAAATGTCTAGAAGAGGCCCAGAAGCCCACAAAAAGGCCCAGAAGAGGCCCCAGGCCCAGAACAGGGCTCGAGGCCCAGAAAAGGCTGGGAAGAGGTCCAGAACACGTCGGAAAGGGCCCGGAAGCCCACAAAAGGCCCAGAAGAGGCCCGAGGCCCCCCAGAAGAGGCCGAGGCCCAGAAAAGGTTGGGAAGAGGTCCAGAAGCCTAGAAAAGGCCCAGAAGAGGCCTCGGTGCAGAAAAAGGCTGGGAAGAGGCCCAGAACCACAAAAGGCCAAAGAGGCCCGCAATTCTACAGAAAGATTCAGAAGCCGAGAAAAGGCTGGCAAGAAAAACGAAAAAAGGTCCAGGCCCAAAAGATTGAGGAAAGGGGTCGATTGAGGAAAGGGGTCGACCCCTAGGAGAGACAATTTCAGCAGAATTGGCCAGGGCACCAGCTGCGCTGGCGAACCCTAAACCCTAGACCCTAAACCCGAAACCCCAGACCCTAAACCCCAAACCCTACACCCCAAACCCTAAACCCTAAAACCGCGTTCTGTGTACTCTGCAGGATGCTTCGTTTGGTCATCATGGACTGCTTGGAGGGGTCAGGGGGACTTAGCTACGTGGCACTTAGGACCCCGACTAAGGGTGTACCCTTTCGGGGTCTAGGGTTAAGGGTTTAGGGCCTATAATGGAGGTATAAGGGAATCTCCAAGGGTTAAGGGTCTTCAGGTCCAAGCTACATGTCAAGGAGTTAGTACAATGGTTGATAATGAGCATTACTGAGGTTACTATATGGCTTATGGGGTCAGCAGTAGACTTGCTAAGTCCACGTGCCCCTCCAATTGAGGCGGCCAATCTGCCTGTTGTGACATGTGTTGCTGCATTCCCGCAGTTAGAGTGCATGTAGTGAACTGGCGTAAGATGGTGGAGGGCTTCTGAATGCTTGTACTTGACGGGGTTTGCCAAACGGCTGCTCAACCCTTCAAGATTTTGTTCTGAACGTTGGGAATAGGGCCAAGAAGCTACAGTAACCTAGATCACATTCAACATCGTGGCTGGCAATGTGGATTGGAATTGTCTTTCTAGTCTCCCTAACTCAATCTAATCTGGATTCTAGATGTCTCCTTCAGAGAATGTCGTGGCTGGAATTTGCGGTGTCTACCTTCCACTGCACGAGCCAATCGACACCCAACTCGGCGATATCCAAGCAAAGCCAGTGAGCAAAAGCAATAGCTACAGTCCCCCTTAAGTAGATAGAATATGGGGTGTACGGGGATCTTATTTTAATATACACCAAAGCCATATTCTATCTACTTAAGGGGGACGATATAGTATAGGATGAAGGCTTCAAGCCTACACCTGCACGGGTATGCGAGCAAAATAGGCCGTTTTCGGGGCTCTAATCATGTAGGTGTTGAGAGAGAAAAGAAGCAAACTGGAAGCTGCAGGCTCATATGAAATATGATGAAAACTCCCAATATCCCCCCCTTAATAACCCCAAATATAATCCCCTATATACTTAATCATCAATATAACTCCCTTTCTGGAGTTTAGGCCCTATATACCCTGAACCCTAAATCCCGAACCCTAAATCCTAAATGAAGCAACGAACACTTGCGGCAGTGCCAGTACAAAGCCAAATCGACTTCTCGAAAGAAGCCCTACAGAGTTCTGAATAATGATTCGAATGAGGACCCCCCCCCCCCCGCATAATCACCTCATAAGTACAATCCCTACAAAATCCCTAATGATTCGAATGAAGACCCCCAGAATCCCCGTACGATCCCTGTATATACCTTGGGGTGTCTAGGACCCCTCCATTTTGAGACTCCTAAATAATGGTCCCTAGACTCCACTTCATCCTTCCCAACTGTAGGAGTTTAAGGATTAGGGTTTAGGGTGCAGGGTCCTAAATGCGTTAAACCCTAAGCCGACATGCCAGGGCTTCCAAACTCTAAGACGAAACCCACCAGAGCCCAAACTCTAAACTCCCAACCTTTCTGCCTCAGCGGGCGCGGCGTGCGACCAAGTCATCCGCCATTTTTGTTCAAAGGCCTCTCTATTGGAATCGTGTAAAAAGGGGCCTCAATAATCACCAAATCTAAGCCCTAAAGCCTAAACCCTAAACCCTAAGCATCTAATTTCTACCATATACCCGACCTGTAGAAGGAACCTGAAGCCCGCTTTTTGCCAATCAGCTATTTCGGCCCAGCGGTTTAGTGCTGAGGGTTCTACGGTCCGCGGCCTAGGATTCCTGATAGTCCCTTCCTCCTAATATTAACCCCCCACCCCGCTAAAATTGAACATTCCAACCACGAATTGGGATATCTAATACTAAGGGCGGGCGCGGGCTTATGAAATTAGGGGAAGGGGATTACTAGCCACACGCTTAGCGCAGCTGCCTTCAAACCATGACCCGAAAACAACTTAGCGACTCTGGCGCCGCAAGGACTGGTGTAGTCGTAAACCCGAAGCTCTAAATCCTTTCATGCATCCATGCGCTGATTCGCTCGCCTTCTTGTGAAAAATTAGGATGGTGCCCAGAGAGTCCAAGAACCCTTACTGCTGGGAGATATACCCTAAGATACATGAGGGTTTCTAGCATCATGTCAGGCATGTTCCTCCATTTAGGGGGTGGCTGGTTTGCCTGGACCTCAAAAGCAGGCATAAATTATAGCCCAACATCTATAATAGAGCCGAAAGGCTTTTCTTCTACATGTGTTGGGGGTTGGGTATGAGAAAAGAATATTTTCTTTGCACAATACTTACAACTTGCTTCCCGGAAACATCCGAATTCAGATTTTCAGTCTTGCTCCCTGTTAGAAAGAACTAGGCCAGCTGAAGCCACTAACGTGGGGCCATATGATTATCGAGTAGGGTCCTGAGGTATGTTGTAGTACAATAACGTATTGGGATGTTTTGTGCAGCAATTGTATATAAAAGAGCTTTATGGAAGCCATCTACAAGTGGGTAATCTCCACAATGCTCCCATAAGAACTTCCATCAGACCCCAATCTTTCATAGGAGTGGTGTAGAAGGACTGCCCGCCTCTAAACTACCCACCTGTAATGGGAATCCTATGGTACGGTTATGTTTTTTACAGTCTATCGCCCAGGCACATGCAAACCCTAAAGACTAAGCCCTAACCCTACTCCTTGAAACCCTAGCTGCCAAGCTCTCTGGCCCAACCAAATGATGACCTTGTACGCGCGTATAATTAGGAGGATTGGATACAGCCAAAAAAGGCGAACTCTTTCCTACACAACTACGCAGAACCCCAGATAGGCCCTCCACCGCAAACCAAACATATAAACAAACACCTTACTCGACCTCCACACACGGGCATTGAGCAAGCTAGCGTATCCAAGTAGGAGACTGGAACAAATATTGGGTCTACTGGCTGGGCACAAAATGCTAGCCATATCTGCATAATTCTTCATCTCAAACTTGAAGTAAGGTCATGTTGGAGCGGTTCTCTGTTCAAAGCACCTGTTTGGGGTCGGTGGAGGTCGTGCGTACATGCCCGGACGAGATACTCCCCTCCAATGATGGACCCCCCTCCCGCCTCCCAACTAAATTTTTCAAAGTACTACCACGCGGGATTGCTAGCTCTTTCCCCTACACCCTACCTGGACCCTGGTTGTCCTAATTTTTTTGGATTCATACCCTACCAAAAACATATAGCAAGGATATTCAAGGCCCAGGTAAACCCTGACTAAAACCCATTTTCGCCTTCCGGAGTTCTGCCAGGGCCACATAACGGCGGCACTCACGCAGCAGAAGCTGGCGACAGCAAGAGCAACGTCAGGATTTGGGCTAGGAGTTAAAGCTTAGGGTTGCGTGTTAACCCCCCTCCCCCTAGCATTGGAACTCCCACCCCCACTAATATTTTCCCTATAAGAAAACATATACCACAATGGGAATATTCCAGATTAGGGGCTGGGCGGTTTTACATATTAGGGAGAGGTGACGCAGGAGGTGATTCGATTTGGGAGAAAATCCCGATGATTTAGGGTCTCGACTTCTTTGAGGGTTTAGGGTTTGGGGTTGAGGGCTAGGGTTCTGTGCCCCTGCGCACAGCGCATGGAGCCAGACAGTGCTCCAGTCTTGCTCGCCTGTTTGCACCCTATGGTCATGGAATATGGGCGTTGGACTTGGTCCCCCAAACGCATTCACCTTTCCAGGAACGGTCCATGATACGGCCAGTTGATCCACAAATGCATTCACCTTTCCAGGAATGGTCCTTGGCAAAGCTAACCGGGGTTTTATAAGAAACCTGCATTGAATATTGAATAAACTTCAACTGTGTCGTTGTTCTACTCCTAATCTTTTTACATTGTTCGCGGGCGCCTTAAACCTTATCGTTGTTTTACTCCTTATCGGTTTACAGGTCAAACGCCTCTCAAGACATTCATGGCATAACGTAGTGAAGCCGGGTTATTCTACAACCCCAACTGATGCTCAGCATACACATCGGGCAGCGCATGGTGTGCTCCCAATAGTTGCACAAAAATACTTCCGATCTACCCTGTTAGCCTTGCAAATCTCTTGAGAAGCCCCGGCAGGCCCAATGCTGAAAGGCCACTATGCTGTTTGCGCCCCCTACAGTTGAACTCCGGCCCTAAACCCTAAACCCTAAAACCTAAACCCCTAGAACTCCTGAAAGGACGTGGCGGAGCCTGAACTCCCAATCCCACACTTGTAGCTTTTCGTGGTCTTGCTCCGGTTCAGGGGGTTTAGGGTCCCTAAATCCGAAACTCCCACTTTCACCCCGGAATCCTTGCTACCATCGTACAGCCCACACCTAACCCTTACAGCAAAAGTCCTAGACTGTACGTATAGTCCCCCTTAAGTACATTGAATATGACTTCGGGTATATCCTAATATGATCCCCGTACACCCCATACTCTATCTAGTTAAGGGGGGCTATATCCTCCCCCAAACTCAAATGGACTCTGGTTTAACGCCCTTCTGGAAGGGACGCTAGTCTGTTGGAGGCCCAGTGGTGTTCACCTCCCATGTTCATGCGAGCTGTAATCTAAATTGCTAGGTATCCGGTATCCCCATTAATAATCCCTAGAGTTTAGGTTTAGGGGTATATTACTGCCCTATATAATCCCCTATACAACCCCCCTTCAAGGAGAGTGGACTATAGCTCATTTGGAGAATTGTAAGCCTTTTGGGGAAAAAACAAAAAAGGATCCGACCAAGCCTGCTGCTGGCTGAGCGAAATCGCCGCCATGCGCACAAAGACTAAAGAAAGCAACGGGGAGGGGGGCTTGGGTTTAGGGGTAAAGGTTGCATTGAACCAAGTTACCATAATTTGGGTATATAATGATAACCTCTAAATAATAGGGTTTCCTTGTCAGAACAATATTGTAACTTTACCTAAGTTCCTTAACAGCAACGCAGATAAGGGCACCAGGTTTCGGGATCCTTCAAGGTTATACAGATATCTACCCCATGTACACATAGGGGCTTAGGGCTTAGGGTTCTAAACCCTAGGTACATTGGGGTTAAGACTTTCGGGCTTGTGAGGTTGAGTGCTGTGTTGATAGGCTCCACAGTCAAGGCAGGAGCTAAAGGATGAGGATCCAGCTACGCTGTTGATGAATTCGCTTAGAAGGGGCAAGGAACTGTTGTGGGGCATCGCAAGGATTTTTTAGGGAGTCACCCCATACTCTCTGTTCAGCATTTCTACCTAGCAGCATCTGGGAAGTTGAGCCAAAGACCTAGCTGGCTGCTACCATTCATGGCGGCAATCTTGCAGCGTACGCACTAGCAGCTAGTGCGTAGACTGCAAGAGCCCAAACCTTCAGCAGCGAAGCACAAGAAACCTAGTCAGCACATTTGAAACACGAAAATGAGATTCATAAGGGACTATCGGATCATGGGGACCTAGTAAATATACTTACAAATCTCTACAAGCCACATAATACCCCTAATAATCCCAAATTTTACCCTACTTACTAGTGGAAGGGTTGGGGGAATTCTGGTAAAAGCTGACGCCTTGTCATGTTCCAAGCTTCGTAGGGTTTAAGGCTTATAGTCCCCCTTGAGTAGATAGAATATAGGGTTTAGGGTTTTGGGGTTAGGATTTAGGATTTAGGGTATAGTCCCCCTTAAGTAGATAGGATCGGGCTTAGACACAATATATTATGATCCCCATATACTCCATATTCTATCTACTCAAGGGGGAGTATAGGGGCTCCAGCATGCGCAGCACACAGCAGGCATGGACAGGGTTTAGGATTCGGGCTTTAGGGCATTTAGGGTTCAAGGTATTTGTGGTTCAGGGTTGAGAGTTTATGTAGGATTCGAAGTTTAAATGTAGAGTAGACCCCATAGCCTTTCATCAAGACCCTGTCACAACGCCATCATAATCATAGGGGACTTAGTTGAGGTGTTGGAATAGCAAACAGTTCACCTTTATTCCTAAACACAATGCAGGCCTCTGCAATGACCGTGTTGCACTCACTGACACTAAAACCTCTAAAGTCACCAAAAACAATGCTGCGGATACCTTTCCACGCACCAACCTCACTAAATCTGTCCCCCCCCCCCACCCCAAAGATTTGACACATCCAATGAAGGTGTCCGGTATAGGTAACCTGGATTTTTTCAAGGATGGGCGTGCTTGATGCTATGGGGGGAAAGGATGGTGACTGGACCAGGTAGGAACCCACTCGAGCTATTCTCATGACAACTCATGTCGTCCTTTGCAGCTACTCGTACGTATGGATGATCGTGGCGCTTTGTAGAATCCACCTGCAGTAGCTTTGCTGAGACCAGGACTGTCCAGGCAAATCCACCTGCCGCAGCATTGCACACTTCACATCCTCGGCAAAAGAAAACTTCGGGGTTCGAGCGCAGGATAATTCAGGGTTTCTGGGATAGGCCGGAATGGTACAAAAAACTGGTGCTATCCATGATGGAAAGTAATGATGAAGGACTATAGGCGGTCACAACATGACTATACCTTGAGAACTCCTGCTGAGCTTGAGTGTAACTATAGTCCCCTTAAGTAGTTTATATTGGGATAATGGAAAAGAAAATGGAAACTACGATTTAGGGTTTAGGGTTTATAGTCCCCCCTTAAGTAGATAGAATATTGCTTTGGGTATACTATACTAAGATCGCCATATACCCCATATTCTATCTACTTAATGGGGACTATAAGTCCTTCACGCCTAGCTGGCTTAGCTCAGCTCCTTAGGTATGTTGGATGGCCGATGTGTACGGTCCATGGCTACAGGCTTGCGCTGCTGGGCTTTGTTGCCCAGGGGTTTAGGGTTTAGGGTTCAGGTTTAGGGTTTAAGTCATGGTTTGGGGTTTTAAGTGCTTAAGGGCTTATGTTTCAGGACTAAAGCTTTAGGTTGAGGGTCCAGGCTTTAGGCTTTAGGATTTAATTAAGGTTTAGGGAGGGTATGGCATGAGCATGTTTACAAGCTGATTCGTCTGTTGGGTGCAAGCCTGGTTTCTCATTACAGTAGGATGATTCCCAGAGGCTTAGGATGACGAGTTTTTAGGATGCGCAGTGAAGCCTTAGGAATTGTCAAGCAACTTTCCGCTTCGATGTCATCAAATTGCTGGGGACTGAGCAATGCTCCACGACTCAGAAATTCAATGTCAAAGTCAAAGACCATGTAGTTCCGTCTCCCTTCTCCCGGCACCAATTTGAGCAAGGATGTTCCGGCATTTATCTGCTGTAGTAGATAAGGACTACAAAGGGATCGCATCAGGCAATAATTCAGGCTTCTACAGTACAAAGTGAGTCAAAACACTTAAGAGAGGTTGGGCAATTTATAGCGGTAGTAGATAAAACTTACAAGAGGATCGGATACGAGTAGTATGAGGCAGGCGTTCAGGCTTCTACGCTACAAGCTGAGTCAAGGAAGATGGTAGTGGGAAGTGGTGTGGGACTACACCCAAGCAGAAGACAATGAAAGACTGGGTTACTGTTAAGGAACTTCATACTTGAAGTTACTATAATGGAGAAACCCTGTCATTTATTGTATATAAACATTGCGGTAACCTTAATTCAAGTTCTTTAACAACAACCTAGAAGAGCGGGTGGATTGCAGTACAGCAAGCCTAAGCAGTTACTCCTCTTTAACGCGCGCTGCGAGAACATCAACATGGCAGCCATCTGGAACAGGGCCTTTCTTTTGATCCCAGGCGACATACAACTGACCTATTGCAACAATCTTTGCAAGTACACCCTAACAAGCTGGCGCAGCACTGAATTACAACGTAAACCATCACATTGCCGGATCCTAGACTTCGGCTACCTTCTCTGAATAGGAGGCTGTATGAAAAAAAGGCTGCCGTCAAGGAATTTTCAAATTCCTATAACGAGTTGAGTAAACCTTATTGTTTACTATATACCCATATCATGGTTACTTAATCTGAGTTCTTGAACAGCAACCCAGAAAAGAAAGGCCCCGTGTGTGACAGCTATCCGCAAGGCTTACGTTTGAAGGGCTGCCTCCCTAAGGTTCCCCTCGTGCGAGAAACCCTAAACCCTAACTGTCAACATGTAGGAACCCAGAGACTTGAGTAGTTCAGTTCCTCCGCTAACAATCAAACCGCCCCACCCCTAAGAACAACAAACAAATATGGTGCACTCATGTATGATTTACTATATACGGAATATTCAATATCAGTTGGACGGTTTCGGGTTTAGGGGTTCAACGGGACGTATGAAGGAACGTCCTATTCCTCTTTGGAATCTACCTCAATCAATCTCGCCAGAAAGTATAAGTGGCTCGCAACAAAACCCCTCAGCTTCACCCTAAATACCAGCTTCAAATAGCGAACAAATCAAAATTAAGCTGCTATTCAGGGGGTTGCGGGGTCTGCTGGGAAACGGAGGAATGGATCCCTAGCCCTGATGCAGCCTCCACTTGATTAACACCCAACAACATAGTAAACCCTATTTTCTTTTGTCATCCTTTCATCCCTACTAGCATCCAGTAAGTTATGAGAAGGATAGAGGGATCCAACCCAATTTTTTTGTACCTAACAATCATTTGGGACTTGGCCTGAGTGACTGCCCCTCACATGGAGGAGTCTTTGCAGAGATATTGTAATGGGAACCTGCCGATAAGGCATCGCATCAATATTAATTTCAGAAAATCCCTATGTGGTACTTTCCCAAAATAGGGGGACCCAAATATAGACCCTAATATACTATAGTCGTTATTATGGGAACCCCCAAAAAGGTACCCCTAATTTTGGGAAACCCCCATTTGGGCAGTTTGCAGGTTGCTGCCTTATGCAGGATTGAGCTGAGGCCTTTGAAAGATGGTTGTCGGCCCCAACCCTACACCCTAAACCTTAAACTCCACAACCTTTAGGGGCAAAACGCCGGATGGGTATACAAGGACCGTAACAGGACACACTGCCTGGATGTTCAGATTTCAACGTTTCGTCCCTCCCATCTACAAGGGTTTAGGGTTTGAGGTTCTTGGTTTAGGGTATAGGTTAGGCGGACCCTCCACCCAGGAATAGTGACTATAAGGGACAATAAGGATTATATTAGGGTCCTATTATATTCCTATTATACCACTATTACAGGGTGGGGGGTCCTCCTAAGGTATAGGGGTGGAAGAAGACGGTTGGCTAAGCCCCAAAGCCTAAACCTTCTTTCCTGGGAATGCTGGGGAACGAGCCCAATCAGCTTGATGCAGCTTAGGGTTTAAGGTTTACGCCATGTTGACAATCGCTGCTATGATATGCTCACTTGGCTGTTTCTGAAGAATGGGTTCGCCCATAGAGGCACCCCAAACGAGGAGAAAAAAAAAAGACACCACAAAACAACAGATGATGCAATTGTCATACTAAAAACTTCGGCCCCCAGTCTTATAGTCCCCCGTTAAGTAGATAGAATGTGGCTTTCTTTGGGTATGTTATAAGATGATCCCCATATACCCCATATTCTATCTAATCAAGGGGGACTACAGCCCTGAACCCTGAAACCAAGGCCTGATGGCTGCTTGAAGCAAGGCAGTAGAGGAATGATGAAGAAAATGGAAACTACTCTTTAATCTGGGTTGCTGTCAAGGAACTTAAATTAAGTTACCATAACGGGTATATATAGTAAATAATAGGGTTTCCCCAATATAGTAACTTAATTTAAGTCCATTAACAGCAACCCAGTAATTGGGAGCTCAATAGGGGCTACTTCAGGTATCCATTCCTTCATTCCCTACTCACAATTTAGGGTTTAGGGTTTAGGGTTTAGGGAGCCTAAACCCTAAAACCTACTTAGAAGCTTCCATGTTCTTTTTAATTCCTCAGCTTTGTGCTCACAACCCTAGCCTAAACCCTAGACCCTAAATCCTAGTCTACCAGGCGGTGAGCAATCTCTGAAATGGTAGTTTCCCTAAACAAGGGGACCCCAATATAGACCCCAAAATATTAGAATCCTTATTATAGGGACCCCCCAATAAGGTACCCCTAATTTTGGGAAATCCCCACATGAAGCATGGGCAGCTATTGAGGAGCGCAGCCCCCTACCGCTTGGTTGATGGGAAAACGCATCTGGTGAAACATTCCAAGCAAAGAAGGGTTTAGGCGTTTAGGGTTTAAGGTTTAGGGTTTTAGGGGATGAGGGATCAGGGTTTATTTAGGGTAGTGACCTGATGTACGCTTGGGCAATAGAGCTTCCTTCCTAAACCGTAATGCTCACGGACTGGGGTCCGTGTTGCATGAACAGTGTGCCCCGCATCGTGAGACCCCAAATTGCTCTACTGCAGAAAGCTGGGTTAGTGCAAATATTTCCACATCTATATATGGCAGTTTCCCAAATTTGGGGGACCCAAATATAAACCCCAAAATACTATAGTCCTCATGATAGGGACCCCCCAAGAGGGACCCCTAATTTTGGGAGACACCCCTTATAGATTAGAATGCACCTCAGAGCCCAGGTCTAGTTAAACAGACCCAAAAATTGCACCTCCTACACTCCCCCCAGTATATAGTCCCCCTCAAGTAGATAGAATATAGGCTTTGGGTATGTTATAATAAGATTCCCATATACCCTATCGTCTACCTACTTAAGGTGAATTGTAAGGTCAGCTTTGATTTCATTGACCACGTTGTCTTCCGTTTGGTTCTCCACTATGATCATCAAGTCGGCTGGTAAACCCGAAGCTCTACGCCCTAAACCCTACATCTTGCGGAGGATGTGCAGGTGACCGTGCACCGGCTTCCCGCCATTCCTTAGTTCCACTGTAAACTCTAAACGGGGAAGAACACAAGTTCCAAAAAGTTGTATGTATATGCACACATATATATATATATCTACATATGTATGGATTTTAGGGTTTCGGGCTTATAAGCATTGTGTAGACTTAGATACACGTAATTTTGGGAAACCCCCATATTGAAAATTGGCAGAAAAAAGATGCTGCTCAGGAAGCTGGGATTCTTGCGAAGCACCACATTGGCCCGCTTGCAGAGTCGTAGGCCGCAATCCTGCAAGTTTAGGTTTTAGGGATCTCCGCACACTTGCTGGGGGGAATAGAGTGAAAACTCCTGCAAGGGGGTTACAGAGGGTGTAGGGTTTAGGGTCTAAACTCCTTGAAGGGGTTTGTATAGGGTTTAGGGTTTAGGGTCCAAACTCCTTTAAGGCGGTTACAGAGAGTGTAGGGTTTAGGGTCTAAGCTCCCGTGAACGGGGTTATAGATTGGGTTTAGGGGGTAATGTTGCCGGCTCACCTGTAACCCCAGTTTTCTGGAGCTTAGTACGTAGTAATTACCCCCTGATTGGTAGGTACAACCCGTGAAACCGCAGGCCGTTGGGGTTACAGGTAGGGCTAGTAGTTAGGGTAGAGCTTGGGATACGCCCTCCCCCAAAGGAAAATGGTAGCTCAACAGAGGCCCCTCATGGCCCTGAAAGACTACTGTGCTTTGTAAATGGGGCTGTATGGCCGTTCATGTATGCATATGTAAAAGTAAGCATTCAAGCCATATCAAAACTTTGTTTGGACTTTGATCGAGCTAGCCAATGAATTCACTTGATAATTAGTCATGCCTACCAGAGAGAACACTCTCCTTCATTCCCAGGACATGTGGCTTCCATTTTTCTGGTGGTTGAACCTTGTAAAGGTATACTATTCTTATTGTTATAAGATGCCAGTAGTCTTGCTCTATATTGCGGGCTTTAAAAGACCCGAAGCCCTAAGCCCTAAACTCTAAACCCTACCACTCAAGTGAGCTGTTACTCTTTCCAGATTGGAGTTGAAGGGAGTGGGGTGTCATTCAAGGGGTGTGTTCAGGGGGGAGAATGCACTTATTCCCATAAACCCCAATTCCCAACCTTAAACCCTAAACTTAACCCGGTAAACCTACCAATACCTAAATCTCAAACCTTTCACCCTACTAATCCCTAGACACGAAACCCTAAACCCCACTATCCTTCACCTGCTAAACCGTACGGAAACGGCCAGGGAAGCTGGATCTTGCAGACTGCAAACTAGGACAAGCCCATGCCGGGACGATACAGTCCCAGAGATCTAAGTCCATGAAAGAGTTTAGGCTTAGAAGGTCTGGTGTTTTAGGGTTTCTGAGTTTTAGGAGTTAGGTTTTAGGTACCTCCTTTGGACTCTAGGCTCTGAAAACAAGATGCAAGCTTGAGCAATTTGGATTCAGGCCCTAGACCCTACCTGGACCCTGGATGTCCCTCCTTTTGGGGGTTCTGTAAAAGATATTCATGGGGCATTTCCCCAAAAAGGTAGGACATCCAGGGTCCAGGTAGACCCTGAAATCCAAAATCTGAGTGAGTTTCGGCGTTGATGCCAACCGCACGCCAGGCCTCGCCCGTGGAGCGGACGTAGGAGGCTGTATGCCTTACCAAACACGGTTTACTGGGGTTGGGGAATGAAGGAGTATATTACACAGGGATTGTGCAAGGAAAATCTCGCCTTGCTGCCTACTAACGACGAGTAAGTAGGGCGCTCGTGGAGAACATGGGATAGAGCGTGCATGTGCAAAGTCAAGTGAGGAAGATGATAGAGGGATTGCAGCTTACCTGTAACCCCAGTTACCTACAGCTTAGTAGATATTAGCCCTGAATTAATATGCTTCACCCATAGAAAAACGGTAATTGGGGTTACAGGTAGGTTTTAGCTTCAACTGGGCCTCCTACGCAGTAGGGTGCAGGCATTCAAGCTGCCCTGAGTTTGCGCACCAACTACATCAAAAACCCCTAAGCCCTAAACTCCAAAAATATAGGTGGGGAGGCAGGTCCCGAAGGTTCGTGGATATTTACACTCCCTCAAACTAACATGGAAATCCATATAGCCCCCCTTTAGAGGGACTGTAGTCTTTATAGGGCCCTTTTTGGGTTTCCGTGTTAGTTTCCGGGAGGGTACCAATATTATGGTCCTAGATTTCTTGTAGAATCATCGAATATTCCAGCCCCTACAGTAAGGTCTCTCTTCAGACTTTGGGCCCTAAACCCTAAGCCTTACCCCTAAAACCCCAAACCTTTAAGACCTCAAACCCTTAGCTGCTCGCAGGCTGCGCTTCAAGGTCTGCTCTTTTCAAGGTATAAGGACCCAACTAAAGGGGCTTTAGAACTTGAGATGGTGAGGGTTTGGGGTTTAAGTGCTTAAGGGTTTAGGTTTTAGGATTAAGGCTTTAGGTTTTAGGGTTAAGGCTATAGGGTTTAAGGGTTAAAGGTTTAGGGTTTAGGGAGCCTATGCAATCAGTGAGATGTTCTGAGTCATAAGCGCTGTTCTCAACAGTCAAGACAAAGTTTGGCGCACACGCAAGACATCGTCTTCCTAACAAAAAATCACTTCGACTCGGTGTTCAGCATGCCCTACATATTAGCCATAATCTAAACTCCTAGTATCCCGCTGAAGAACCCCTATAATACTCCGCCATATCATCCCCTTTTAAGGAGTTTAGACTTTAGCTCATACATGCTTTAGGGTATAAATCTAGCAAGAGCAAGCCCCACACCACACACGATGTCACCAAAGCGTCTGAAGCTCTACACCTTGACTGGGTTGCTGCTAAGGAACTTGCATTTATATTCAAGTTACCAGAGTATGGGATGTACATGTATATGTGTACAAATATACAATGTTTAGGATTTAGGGTTTAAGGTACCATGATATGGGTATACGTGAGACAATATTCTTTAGCAGCAGCCCAGCTGATTGCAAACAGTGAACGTATACCAGCAGGGAACGAGGGAATGGGTCCTTACTCATAGTAGATAGAGGGCCTTATACATTTGTCTCGATGGTTTGGGTCTAGGGTTTAGGGTTTAGGCTTCCTAGAAAGGGCCTTATACATTTGTCTCTATGACCCTCTCGCCCGATCCTAACTACTGCCAAGATACAACAAACCCTTTGACCACAAAGAGGTGCATGTAGATACATCATATAAACTATATGAAGGCCCCAAGTAGTTCCCATACCCTAAGCCCTACACCCTAGACTATATGAGCTATAGTCTAAACTCCTAGTATTCCAAAAGAACCCCTAGAGTAGTCCCCTATATAATGCCCTACATAACCCACTTTAAAAAGTTTAGACTATGGCTCACATAGCTACATGGGCCCTTTGGGGACGTAAATGCTGATGTTGTCAGAAGCTCCAAACCCTCAAACCCCAAACCCTAAATTGGGGGATGCTGATGTTGTCAGAGGCTCATGTAGCGTCCAGTCTCCGCCAATTTGTAACTTCCCTCAGGGACTGGGCTCTCCTTTTCCTTGCAGGCGTTTAGGGTTTAGGATTAAGGGCATATGTATATATATATGTGTGTATAAATGTATATATATATATATAGACAGAGAGAGAGGGAGAGAGAGAGAGAGGTAGAGAAGGTTTAGGGTTTAGGGGTTTCGGGCTTAAGGTCCAGGAGTTTAGGGTTTAGGATTTCAGATCAAGGGTGTAGGGTGTATGTCTTAGGGATTTTGTTTTAGCTGATTGCCAACTGTATTAGGGGGTATGAAACAGGACAGAATTCCTGAGGCGGAACCTTAGAAGGTACATATGAGGGAGCCTGAAACTTTGTTTGAAGGTTGGTCCTGTGTGGGCGCCTTGAGGAAACTAACCCTACATCCTCAACTCTAAACCGATTTCACTGCAAACATTCTATGTCATAAGCTTGTGACATGGGAGGGAAACCTCATATCAACTTGCAGATCCCTAGATGCTCCATGAGGCAAAACCATCTTTTTTTGGAGGGATTTGGGCTACTTGACCCTTAAGTAGGGCCCCTATAATAATAGTCAGAGGGTTCTAATTTCCGGGGTGGGGTAACAACAATCACCTTTTTCTCTCGAGCAAAACTGCCGAGCACTCATGTTACTCCCATGACTCTACTACAGGGCTGTTCGGCCTATTATCTATTATCTAAGACTTACCTCAATTTCCATAGGGATGCAAAAGCTCCAAGTAGGGCTAGTGTATAGGCTTGAGAATCCACAGAATGCATTCCTCATAGACTTGGATCCCGAGAGATTTGGCTTGGCTTATGAGGCTCAAGGTGAAAAGACGGTGAGGCCTGGTCTGAAATTCTACTGACGCAAGGGCTCAGGGTTTAGGATTTACGTAAACTCCTGTTTCCATCTTATTCACCATGGTCCTCTCCACTTGATTATCCACTAATTGTGTAGGGATCATGAACCCCCCTGGACATGAGTCCATAGCCTGGGTAGAAACAAAGCCCTGCAAACCGCAAAGCCGCCTAAACCTGAGCCTGACGGTCCCTGAAAGCGCTAAACAGTCATAATGGCAGAAAGCCGACGCCAGAACACCTGTCACCTTGGAAGAAGCTGGAAGCTAGAAATCAAACAACGAGCCCCGAAAAGACATACACTTGTTTAACCCTACCCTTATCCTATCCCCCTCTCAGAATGTGGCAAAGGACTTAATTGTTTGGGGTTCCTGTAAAACTAACCAAAGCCAAATTACCCAAGGGGAGTAAGGTTATCTCAAGATTCATTGGCACTGCCAGCTCGTGGTGGTGCCTGCGCGGCGGCTTGTTTTGCAAACGAAGAGGGTTGTGGGAGGTGCCTGTTGGAACTTGTTTTAGGGTTGAAAGGTTCAGGTTCTGGGGTGTAGGTTTTCAGGGTCACTGGATATGACGTTGGTCCGACACAGATTCCGGACGGCTTGGACCTCCAATCTCTAATTATGAAGCACGAGCGTGGGCCTGTTACAGTCGGGCCGCATTTCAAAAAAGTCGGAAGCCTGCCAAAAGTGTTTTCGGACTGTGGTCCGTTACCTGGTTCCATAGGCATAGGAAGCACTGCACAGTTAAGGCCGGCAAGCTTTGCAGGCTTCCATACCGCAAGCAAAACACAAAGACCCAACAGAAACTACCTCGGAGTAACATGCCCTGAAAGTGCCCTGCAGACCACATAATCTAGCTCCTGTTTCAACGTACCTCTTTCATGACTAATAATGTCAGTAACGTACACTATACGGTTACTATATATATCGTCCCCCTTAAGTGGATAGAATATTGCTTTGGGTATATTATAGCAAGATCCTCATATACCGCATATTCTATCTACTTAAGGGGGGGACTACACCCTAAACCCTAAAATCTATATTCTATCTACTTAGGGACTATATTCTAAAAAGTGGAACTTCCACATTGGGTCTAGCCCTGGAAAAAGATGAGGGTAGCCATCCAAGCCTGGACCTTTGCAGACAATATGCAAGTTCCTCCAGAGCTGGGTTTAGGGTTTTAGGGTCAAGGGTTTAGGGCTTAGGGTTTAGTTTACAGTTTAGGGTTAAGGGTTAAGGGTTTTAGGGTTAAGGATTTAGGGTTTAGTCTTAAGGGTTTAGGGTTGTAGGATTAAGTGTTGCAAGGCGAGAGAAAGGGAGGAAGAGGGAGAGATTCCTATACTAAGAACTATACTATTTTGGGTCTATGTTGGGTTCTTCCGTCTTCCTATTTTGGAAACTACCAAATGACACCAGGATTTTGAGATGATTTGCGCTAGGTACCCCAATCAAAAGGTCCCTAAACCCCTAGCCCCCAGGCTCAGGATGAAAAGAAAGTGTATAGGGCTAAAGGCAACCAAAGGTTAAAAGAGAAAAGTGGTCAAACCCGGTCAAACCCTGTAAGAATTTCTATAAACCCTAAACCCATTGGGCTCCCCAGCAGTCCTAAGATCGTCCTTGGTCTCTAGAATGACGAAATGCTCCAACTGGTGGATTCAGGGTTTAAGCTTTAATTAGGATAAAGGGTTTAGGGGTCTATAAGTTGGATTTTAGGGTTTAGGGTCTAGGGGTTAGGGTTTAGGATTTAGGGTTTCAGGTTTCACTATACTGTATATTTTAGGAAATCTAGGAAAGACTGCTCGGAAGCCTGACCCGTGCCTATGATTTTCGCTCCCTTAGAAACCTCGGTAGCTTCATTTTGAGAAGGGGTCCTCCTAAGACCCTGAACCCTAAACCGCGTGGTCAAAGGCCTCCGTAGAGAAAGCCACGACGCCCCGAGGCGCCAATGAGCGGGCAGCCGCTGACAGCGCAGGCTTAAGATCACCTACCTCAAAGTTTGCAGGCTCAGGGTTTAGGGGTTACATGTAACCCCAAGTACCTACAGCTTAACAGCACATACTCCCTATTTAGTATGTATAGTCCATCAAACTGCAGGTAATTGGGGTAAGTAGCTTTTGTTGGATTGGGGCTTCAGATCTCTGACCTTAAGGTTGTTGTGCTTAGGGTTGTTTGGGGTTCCGATCTACGACCCAAAGGTTTGAGCGTTTGGGGGGTTATGGGTGTTGAAGGTTTTGGGGTAGGGTTTCGCGTTTAGGTGTTGTTGGTGGCCAGAACTGAATGGGGGCAATGGATCCCTATACTAGTCCCTACTGTGGCGTCTCAAACTGTGGTCCATTCCTTATCCCTACGTTCCATACTCAGCACTAGCGGGTTGTTGCTGGCTCAGGATGTGAGGCGGAGGTAGAGTGTAGGGTGTAGGCTCTAGCGTTTAGAGTTCCGGGTGTAAGGTCCAGGCCTCAGAGTCCAAAGGGACTTAATGGGAACCCCAAGCAGGGAACCCCAAGAATATAGTAGGCATATACCAGGAATATACCTACCAGGGTCCTTACATGCTTATCATATTCCTACTACATTCTTAGGGTTCCCTGTTTCTGGTTCACATTTTACTCTCTTTACTTCAGAGTCTAGGGTTTGGCGTGAAAGCACAGCCGGGATAGTTGTTTGCATGTTATGTCCTTCCGATCACCCCCTTCCAGCTCCTCACGATAGATCTCCCCATGGCCTGGTAATGGCGACGTATTTGGAATATTGGGTGTTATGGAGGTTCTTATCTTAAATCAGGCAGAAGGGCTTTCCAGTATAGTCTGCACGTGCTTGAAAGCAACTGCTCGTTCAACTAGATACCAGGTTTAGGGGCTCCGGGGTGGATCTCTCAATTCATATGGGTTGTTCTCAAGACTATGGGGCCATTTCGGTTATGGATTATATTGCAACACCTAAGACTAAGGGGTACCAAAATGGGAGGAACTAGCCATATGCTGAAGCCCGGGCATGACGTTGGGGCATCACGGCTTCGATCTCATATTTAAAACCCTAATAAGAATGAGAATAAGCAACAATAATAACAGTAATCCTAATGGTACTAATAATAACACCATTACCCTAAACCCTAGATCCTTAAACCCTAAACCCTTAAACCCTAAACCCTGAAACCCAAAACCCCTAAACCCTTAAACCCTAAACCCTAAAAAGCGATGCTTGACAAGATCCATACTTATGTGGGCTATAGGGTTTAGGGTTTAGGACTTAAGGTCTAAACTCCTTAAAGGGGTTTATTTATATAAGGGATTATACAGGGTTTAGGGTTTAAGGTTTGGGGTCTACACTCCTTAAAGGGGTTTAGAGAGGGGTCTATACAGGCTTTAGGGTTTAAGGTTTAGGTTCTAAACTCCTTGAAGGGGTTATATAGGGGATTATATGATGCACGGTTTTTATTTAAGGTCTGGGCAACTGGTCGATGGAAAATTGGTGAGTGTGTTATCGTTTTCCAATTTTCGGTGTATATGTTGTCGTTACCGTTTTTGGTGAGTGTGTTATCGTTTTCCAATCAAAAC
>CAJNIZ010047882.1:28906-93653 GCA_905231905.1 Symbiodinium pilosum | reverse complement strand
ACGGGACCAGAGCACCAGGGGACCAGAGGACCAGGGGACCCGGGGACCAGAGGACCAGAATCGTAGGAAATCCCCCAAGGGTGAGCCAAACCGAGGCGGAGCCAAACCTTGGAAAAAAAAACCATGGCCCAACCCCAAGCCCTCCACCCTAAATCCGAAACCTTAGACCCTGAACCCCTATACTCCTAAAACGCTAAACACCAAACCCCTAAACCCCTCAAACCGAAACCGCGCCCAAGAAACGAGGCCCAGGAGCGCCAAAGCCCGGCTTAGATTGTACCACCTAAGCTGGGCTTTTTAGGGCTTAGGGTTTAGGACCTTTTCTGAATTATGGCCTGGGTGTACCGGCCTTTTCGTTACTAAAATTGGGAAACCCCGTCATTTACTATATACCCATATCACGGAACTTAATTTGACTTCCTTAACAGCAACCCAGCAGGCCGTGAGTTGGCAATGGAGGGGACCTGGACTAGGCCATGGTAGACAGAGGTGTACCCAGAATACCCTAGGGTCATATGAGCTATAATCTAAACTCCTAGTATCCCCCTGAATAACCCCTATAGTAGTCCCCTATATAATCCCCTATATAATCCCCCCCAAAGGAGTTTAGACTATAGCTCATATAAGGATGAATTATGAAGGTGTGGGGGCATGGTCCTGTTGGATACCCGAAAAATTCAAGGACCGTAGTAGACAGCGGACCCAAAGGGGATCATAATGCTGACAAGCGCTCATATGATGTTTGAAAAAATTTAAGGTGGAGAGATAGCAGATGGGTACCCTTGGGTAAGACTCACATAAGCCTTACACGGGGATAATAGGAAGCATGTAAAGGAATGTGACGATGCTGAAAAATCACAAGGGACCCACGCGTCCATCAATGGTCCCGAAACCCAAAACCCTAAACCCTTGGTAAGCATAATATCGGCAGTAGCTCATACAGGTTCGTGGTGCCTGGGGTCATCTTTTTCAGGCTCTAGGTCTGTTCCGTTGCGGGGTTCAGGGCTTCTTATAGGGATGATTTTGAAGGTTTGAGCCCGGTGTAGGGAGGTTTAGGGTTTAGGGTTAATGGTTTTAAATCAAGCACAGGGGCCCATAAATTGCGTAAAGACCAAGCCTACTGAGATTGGGCAACTGCTGTAATTAAAGTGCTGCATGTACGAGCGAGCGTCGTTCAGCAACCATAGCGGGGATGCCAGCAAAATTCCAGCTATACTGCAAACATATAGGCCACAGTGCGGTTGAGGGCAATCACAAAAACTCTTGAAGTATAGCTGTAATTATAGTGAAAGTTTCAGTGTCAGCAAAAGGAAGAGAAACAAGGATGGCATCAGAACAATGGATGACACTAGCATTAGCAATGGCAAGCCCTAAAGCCCCAAGCCCTCTTATCCATACGCGTCGCGCAGACCAGCGGTCCGGATCTAGGCGGCAGGCCTTTCATCTTTTTTGGGTATGAATAGGGACTCTAATTATGCATTGCAATCTCTAGGGATCCAAGCTCATAAAAAGTACCTACTTCGGGCCCTATAAAGTCTGTAAACCGTACCTTCTTTGGCCGGTTCTTTGGGTGCTTCAGGATCCCTCAAGGGAGGTAATGGATTTGGGATACAAGGCCTGCAGTTGAAATGCAAGGAGTGTAAAATTCTAGGTTCAATGTAGGGACCTGAATTGGGGGTTGGGGGTATTAAACTCCACTAGAGTCACAGAGTCGAGGGGCCGGAGAGGAATAATATTGGGGAACGTTCAGGATTCTACATGTGGACGGGTTCCCAAAATTAGGGTCCCATTTTGGTACCCCTAAATATTAGGTGCCATAACATAATCTATAACCAATTTTGAGAACCCATTTGGCATTTGCAACTAGGGAACAAGCAAGGCAAGGCAGCTGGTTTAGTCATCTTGCCCTGACCCCAGAAACCCTGAAGTGCAAAACCCAACAAGCATCGCCCACCCCACCAAACAAAAATCCACAACCTGCAAACCTAATCCATCAAGTGGGCTACGGCGCCAAACTTTCAAAGCCTTTGCCAACCCTAGTTGACAAGCCACATCAACCCACTAAAAGCGAATTCCAGGTCCTATACAGGAATATGAATGAGTAGTTCCCAAAATTATGGTCCCATTTTGGTACCCCTAAGTATAAGGTGCCGGAATATCATCTATAACCCATACGGGCCCATCATTTTGAGAACAACCCATATTATGTTAGGGACTATGCTAAACTACTAGAAGGACCCCTATGTCCATAATGATCCGTTGGCTACCATCATGATGACAGTAGCTCATATATCTCCGGCCCAGCATCTTTTACGCGTTTTGGGGTTTAGGGTTTAGTTAGGGCTCAGGGTTACGGGATTCAGGGTTCAGGGTTTAGGATATAAACCCTAGACCCTAAAGGTCTAGGGTTCAGGATGAAGTGGCCTAGCTCGGAATCCAAAGCATCAGTCTTTGGGTCATTTCCCTGACAGTAACTGTCCTTCAACGGGGGCTTAGTCAGGGCTAGTATAACTCCTATTACCTATTTTGGTAGCTGTTACTGTGGGGCCTGAACCCTAAACCTACTCTTTCCGCCCCTTCCAAGCCTAGGCATTAACCCAAAGAACTGTCTGGGTCAGTGCTCGCCTAGCGTGACATCTGAAGGGAATACATGGAGGAGTGTTACAGGGATTCTTGGGGGGAGGGATACTAGGAGTTTAGACTATAGCTTATGTCAACAATGGTTCTACTGCACTAGACTTTCTGCTCCCAAACCCTATGCGAAAACCCCTGGTTCTAAAAGCAAGAGACAGCCCGCCTAAACCCTAGATCTGAAACCCCAAACTCCTGCAGCTGTATGGGTTATACCTGCTAAACAATTTCAGGATAACAGCTACTAAGCTGTGGGTATGCCATTGGGGTTATAGGTATATATGGTTGATCCCTGGATGCAAGGGTGCCTCGCGTAGTAAAGCTACAGCCTCTTCCAGTGCAGAACCTTTGGCCCGCGCTAGGCGCCCATCTTTCTCCTCCGAGGTTTAGGGTTTAGGGTTTAAGGATTTTAGTGTTTAGGGTTTGGGGATCTTAGGGTTTAGGGTTTACGGTTCAGGGATGTTAGGGTTTAGGTTTTAGGGTTGCTGAAGCTGTATTTCTACGGCTAATGTATAGTTGGTAGGTCCCCTAACCCGAGACCCTAATATAGTCTTCGTTGGAAGGTATATGGGGAATAGCGGCTCAGGATTCAAGCTTTTAGGATGGCATAGTCTACCTAATCCCTAAACCCTTTAGTCTATGTCCTGTGATTTGAGGTGCGGGATTTGAGGTCTGTCGTCTTCGGACCTTGAGCCCTAAACCCTATAATCGCCCTTAAGTAGATAGAATTTGGCTTTGGGTTTATTATCATAAGATCCCAATATACCCCATATTCTATCTACTTATGGGGGACTATAAACCCTAATTGGAGGTTTTGGCCTCTCCCTTTGAGCTTCAATGCTTCCAGGCTTGAGGCTAGGAAAGGCACGAAGCACAGGTTCATCTAAAGCCTCAGGCAACTTCCCAGACCCCCTAAAGGATCCAAAAAATGGAACCCCCTAATAATCCTATACTTTCCCCAATGTAGTAATGGATTCATTTTGGGGGGGTTCCATTTTTTGGATCCTTTAGGGGGTCTGGGTTACAGCAATGGCCCTACCGAAGCATTCAAGACTTTCTTCTGGGTCTCCAGTTATCCGTGACTTTGGTTTAGGGATTTTAGGGTTTAGGGATTTTAGGGTTTAAGGTTTAGGGATTTGGGGGTTTCGGGATTTTAGGATTTAGGGATTTTAGGGTTTAGGGTTCAGGGTCATTTTTATGCAAGGAGCAGAAACCCTCTTTGGGCCCTCTCCCTTCGAACAGCGGGAGCGGCTTTTAACATTACACCTTCAATGCTGTCTAAGACGGTCACCTTTCAACAGACATCCCAACCCTAAACTTCAAATAACTCGAGGTTCTAGACATTCCAAACCTAAGCCCTACACACCCTGAGCCCCCAGGTATCCTCCTGATCCTTGGGCGCGTGAAGCAGTGCGGTACCCAGCGATGAGGCCACTCGTGCGCGGGCAGCTGAAGAGGCTTCCTCCGGCAATGAGGCCAACGCGCAGCGCCTTCGGGCTTCATTTATCCTATCGCACTCATGTTAAACATCCCGCCGCTGCAAAAAATGAATGAGTATTCCTCATAAGAGACCTTATATTTGGGGGACCATATGTCATGTTAGGGGCAGGGTGGGTGTTTAACATGAATCATTGACGGGAGCTTGGTAACCTCAACCTCTGGAACTAGGACCATATAAGAGGTCACGTCACGGGGTCCGAATTTCTGGGCGTGTGGCAACCCCCCATCCCCCCACATTTACGGTTTCTTTAGAGTTTGGGGTCGGGAGGCTTAGGGCTGTAGCATTTTTGGAGGGTGAAGGAAGAGTCTAGAGCCAAGCTGCTGAAGGGTTTTGGGCCCGGGGGTTTGGAGTTGGTCGGGCTCTAGGTTGAGGAGTGTAGGGCTTCTGGGCCTAGGGCCTAAGGTCTGGGTCCAGAACGCGGTTTAGGGCTTAGGGTCAGCAAGAGCCGCGAAGAGCTTTAAATCATGCTTCGATGGCAAAATCGTCTCGATACAAATGACCTACGACACCAACTTTCAGGCCAGAACTGGGTCAGCCCTCAACCCTTTCATCCCTATACCCCAGTTCCTAAACCCTGAACCGTAATCCCCAATCCCTTACACCAAGTAATTCGGTGCTAAACCCTAATAGCCCGGCAGGGGACAGCAGTGCGATTGCTTCTGCAAGGGATGCCGCGGCAGCGCCATGAAGTGACGGCTTCTCATCCTCCTCCTGTAGGGTTTAGGGTCTTCATTTTTTGGTTTAGGGGTTTAAGGTTTCAGGGTCTAGGGGCTTGCTTTGAAGAGATCTCATCTTCCTCTTGTAGGGTGTAGGGCCCTGGGTGTAGGCTTAGGCTTAGGGGGGTTTACGGGGTTCGAGCTTAGGATGCTTAGGCTCGAGTGTTGAGTTAATCCCCTCCCCTAATATTAAACCCTCTCCCAACTCCCCTAATATCAATTTTCCCATTAAGTGGTATACTATAATATATTGGGAGTATCATTTCATATTGGGGTGGGATGATTTTAAGCGGAGGGGATTAGGGCTTCGAAGGCTTTTGCGATCACGTAGGTCATCATGATTTGGGAGCTCCCGAAAATTGGGGCCCCTGTAATCGCAATACACCAAATTCTGAAGGCTCAGAGATGGATCTTTTTGGGAAGTGTCATGGGGCTTCTATTGGGGTCTGGGGTCTAGGTTGTAGCCAGGGACTCTGTATCCATGCAGTACAGAAGGCCTTTTGAAGAACCTCCTTCAGACATGGTCATCAGGCTGCCCCAGGATCCCTCAAACGCAGGGCCCAAGTTCCAAGGTGTGGTTCTACGAGAAAGTCTCAGATGCTACGACATAACTTAAACCCCCACTCCGTATGTAATACCAAATCTTCCCCTTTTATAATATATGATCGTATATTGGGCAGATCTAATATTTAGGGGAGTGGGGGTGGAGGGTTGAATATTAGTACTATTAGGGGGAGGGGATCAGAATGAGAGCTACTTTTAGGGCCCAACCATGCTCCCTTAGCCTTAGCCCGTTGTATTGATTCGTACCACCCTTTCACAACAAACGAAAGCCTATGCGATGCATGAACCCGCACCGTTCCACCCTCCCTAAACCCCTGAACCCTAAACCTCCAACCCCTAAACCCTAAACCCTTAGATCCTAAACCCTGAACCCTAAACCCCTAGAGCCCAAACCCTAAACCCTGAAACGCTACGTGAGTGTCCTCGTCCTTGATGTTGCCAACCAGCTTCTGAACCCTTCCGGGCAAGTTTCCCAAAAAAAAGGTACCCCGATGTGGACCCCAAACTGCTATAATCCTTATTTCAGGGACCCCCAAAATTGTGCCCCATGTGGACCCCAAAATACAAGAATCCTTATTCTAGGGACCCTCAAAACAATACCCCTTTTTTTGAAAACCCAAACCCTAAACCCTATAAATCCCTATAGAACCCCTATACTCCCCTTTAAAGGTACCCACATGTTTGGGAACCCCCCGCCCTCTCTCTTTTCAGCAAGGCTCAGTCGGATGAGGTGGAACATGACTGGCAGCCATGCAAACGATGCAACAAAAACTGTACAGCCATATTTAGGCTCTATACGGGTTTAGATGTTAGGATTTAGGGTATAGGGTCTTTAGAGAATCATATTTGCCGCATGATAATGGGAAATTCCGGACTGAACTCCATATTCATGCCCAGCGCGCTACATTTTTCTTCCATAACTTGCCTCCAAAAAACAAAATGATAAAACCTTGGGGGGACCCGACATAGGATCTGGGGGCGTATCAACTTGCTGCGTCTCTTTTCGTCTCTGTACCAAGGGGGCTCAAACTTGAGCGGGTTCATGCGGGGACCTGATTTTCACACAATATTCGTTCAAAACCACCTATACGTATGACTTCCTCTACCTGATGCAAAACAGTGGTAAGGTTAACCCGCTAAAATCGCAGGGATTCTCACTGAAAATCGGTTGTTCCCATTGAAAAAAAGTTGCTTGCTGGGGGAGAAGCGCCGGGAGCTATCAGTGCCCCAGCTCTGAACCCTACACCCTAAACCCTCCCAAACCCCTTTTTTGAGGCACGGAATGGGACTGAGGCCGGCACTTCTGAAGCTGTTGAAAGCAACTGTCAATTATCACGACACGCACAGCTCGTCTTAAGCTGGAAGTAACGCCTTCAAGGCTCTTAGGCAAAAAAGCATGCGGCACTATCTCAAACTGCGGCACCAACTTACTACACGCAGTTTCCTCCGTGACATAGCTCCCAAACCCTTAACCCTGAAACCCTAAAGCACGACTCAACCTCGCCCAAAAACCAATCACTCAAAAAGTTGCCATACCATGCGAAACGTTTAACTTTGGCACCGACCATTCCCAGTAACAGTCTGTGAAGGGCTATAAACACATCAACACATTATATATATATACACACGCAGATGTAGACAGTGTAATTGCCACCCAACTGTTACTTGGTGGCGGCAGTATCCAAGGCTTAACATACCCCCCCCCTTTCCAGCCTGAGAGCACCGAGTAAGTGGAAAATCTCAGCGACGTCCGTGTCCTCCGAAAATTAGAACTGTCATCGTAAAGTTTACATAATGTTGAGTCATAATCTTCTTATTGCTGGCACTATCAGTTCAGGTCTTGGAAGTACCTAAACCCCAAAAGTATGTCAAATAATAGCGCCTAAACCCATAATAACAGCCATAGAGGCCAATATTTTACATACTTTGGGGGTCCAGGTACCCCTCATTTTCCTGCAAGGCTGAGATTGGGGGCCCTTCTCCCCCAATTCGCCGTGATTCGTTTACTCCAGCCATACACAGGGACCCCATGCGAGTCCTTACTGTATGGGTTGGGTGGTGCTAACAATCGAGATCCGAAGAAAAAAAAAAGCTGTTTCAATATCATTTCCATTTGATCCTCTGTAATATGGGTCACCTACAGCCTGTAATCATACCTCCCAAACCTTAAGCTATCAAGCCTATAAGCCTCCCCTAGAAGCGGATCCTGCTCTTTCGGGGCGTCAGAGTTGCCGATGCCCAAGGAGTCAAGGGCTTGCTGGTACAGCTCCTACAGGTTGCTCAGGTTGCATAAACTCCTCAAAGCCCGTTGGGGTTTCGGGTTTAGGGGTTTGGGGTCTCAAACCTAAGCCCTAAACCCTAGACCACTGCGGCACCATCTACTCTATATGAATTACCCTTTGAGGTGAGGTCAGGTGAGATAGTTGGAACCTAGCCAGTTTGCAACGGTTTTGATTCAGCGCTGAGCCTACAAAGCTTGGAAGGCAAGGGGCATCAAGTTTCAGAAATGGATGCTTCCAGGCTTCAGTTGTTCTCCTCCTGCTGTTTAGGTTTAAGGTGGATTCAGTCTAAGATTCGTGTCTCGTTTACTCGTAGATTTCCTACAAGCCCTTGAGACCAGGGGCCTCATCAGGGTTGGGCAGAAATGTTGCATGTGCATTGTTTGGAAGGCCAAGCAATGGAAACGCACACCAGATAGGAATTCTGACGGTCGCTGCAGAGTTGGCGCTGATTGTAGGGGACGCCAATGAAGATTCAGCAAGGGTTCTCTCTTGGAAGTACACATCCCTAAACCCTCTTAAACCCTAAATCCTCTTAAACCCTAAACCTTCTGAAACCCTACACCCTTGACCGTAAAGCCCAAAAGCCAAAAAACCTAACGAGAGCAAAAGCTGAGAGTCCTCGTGAGCTGCGGTCGAAGGGTTTCGGAAGGTTTAGGGTTCAGGTTTAGGGTTTAGGGCTTCTAAGGTTTAGGGTTTAGGGCGTAACCAAACTGGCTAGCACGGTTCGCCGCAGCTCATCCCGCGCCATGCGTAAGTCACCCAAGGCTACTCCACATTGATGTGTTGCCGAGAGTCTTCAAATCTACGGTACCCTACACCGTAAACCCTAACCCCGAAGCCGTAAACCCTAAACCCTAAACCCTAAGGCCTGAAACCTAAACCACCCCAAGCCCTAAGCCCTAAGGCCTGAACCCTAACCCTAAGCCCTATAAGCCCTAAACCCTAGCCCTAAGCCCTAAACCCTATCTCAATGAGAGCCAGCACTCACGTCCAGCGCACCTCGGCGGCGCGAAGGTCGCCGATCTTGTGAGCCTGTAAGCAGGACAGCACTGGGCTTGGGGTGTAGGAGTTGGGGAGTAGGGTTTAGTCAGGATTTAGGGTTTAGGGGTTCAGGGTTTAGAAATTTGGGGTTTAGAAGTTTAGGGTTTAGGGTTTGGAAGATTAGGGTTTAGGGTTTGAGCTGCAGCTCTTATGTCCCCCCTGTGGGGACAGAGGACTTCAATGGGAGGCTACACCACTCCTGGTGAGTTTTTAGTACAATTTTTTTTGGTGCGTATACTTGAAGAGGTTTAGAGTCCAGGTCGGGTGGACCCCCCACCCTGTAATAGTGACTGTACGGGATGATAAGGATTACATAAGGGTCGTATATTCCTATTTCTTATGCCGCTGTTACAAGGTTTGGGGGGTCCTCCTGGGGTCTGGGGTTTAGGGGGCCAACTTTTCGAATCGTCTCCGTTCTACTGTGTGACATCATCAGTTCTGCGCGTGTTCCATGTGCAAGCACTAGCTGCCTTCCATCGGAATCCTCTGGCAGGCAGTGACGCAACTCTGAACTCCAAATCCTAATCCCCAAATGTCCTAAGCCCTTAACCCTGAACCCTAAACCCAAATCCTAAACCCAGGTGTCCGAAACCCTGAAACCCAACTACCCTAAACCTTGGATACCATCAATCCCAGCAGACTCTAGACACTAAAAATCTCAGACGCTGTGAATACACTATCTAAATGTCCTGAACCGGGATACCATGAACCACTATAGTAAACCCTTAATACGCTGAATTCTAAACCCTAACTCCTATAAACCTTAAAACCCCAAACCCCAAAACCGTAAACCCCTAACCCTAGATTCCCAAACCCTACATCCTTAAGCCCCTAAACCCTGTTGAGTAACGGACTGAGGCCCGAGCATCTGACAAGGTATCGCGCCACACAGGTCCGCATAAGTGTTGCGAACCGTACACAAGGAAGCATGAAGCTAAATCCCCTTCCACTTTAACAAGGATTCCTGCAAATTCATGTGGAAACTGTTTCGCCATTAAACTTGAATCAAATTACCAGGATAAGGACACCGTGGCTAGTATTTACAACATCTCCATTTCAACAAATCTTACCTCAGCCTAAACAGGCCCCACAGAACCCCAGTTTCAATTTCATGTTCCCTTCTCCTTTAGATTCTCCATTAATTATGGTAACCAGGCCCCAAACCATAGCCTCAGTTCCCTAAACCCTTAACAGCAATCCAGCAAACCTGGACTGATCTACAGCAGAGCCTTCGTGCCCGCTTGTAGCAAGGTGCTGGCGCTGGGGGCAAGGGCATCCGCCGTCATTCTGCGAAGAGGAGCTATGATGACATTCCACGCGATTTAGGGTTTTGGGGAACTTCTGAATCCTGGACATCCATGAACCCCTACCATCTTGAAGAGCTTCTGAATGTCAGGGTAAGGCTTGTAGTTAGGGCTAGCCCTTCGACAATGAAACCCTTCTATGCTTCTTCAAACTTGCAACCCATGTTGTGCTCAACAAACTTCGCTAATCAAACTCAAGCCCCTTGAAGGTGGCGGGTCTGATCTAGATGGTTGCTAAAGTAGGAGTAGAAATAAGAATCCCACAAGCTGACTTGAACCAGGAAGCGGTGCGGCGTGTGGGCAATGCCTTGGGCTAGATGAAAGAATCAGCTGTTCTTCTCCTCCTCCTCTCTCCGCGTGCATGCCCCCGCCCCGCCCGATCTCTGACCTTCGTCCTTTTCAGGGACGCTTCACGTGTTGTGTTAAGAGAGAGTTATCGATGAAGAACTCCCCTATGTGCCACATCTGGGCGTAGAAGAAGCAATGCTTGCAGAGAATACAGGCCTGGGTTTCAGGATACTATAGTGGGTGGAAGACATCTTGCATCACAGAAGGTCCCCAGCATACGATAGTTATTGGGGGATAGGATGTATGAGGTGGTGCAAGCTGCGAAACTTCCTCCACCAACGTGGCTCCTGGCAACCTTGAAAATCATGCAGGACCATGACTTGACAACTCGCAGGTCACAAGCTGCCTAGGGTTTAGGGTGTAGGGTTTAGGGTTTGGGGTTTGGGGTTTAGGGTTTAGGGTTGTAATGCCAACGCTCTTCTGCCATATTCCTCCACCAGAATCAAACCCTGCAATCCGTTGGGGTGGACGTGGGCAGTATCCCAATGGAGCCCCTCCCTTAACTCCAAACCCCTAAGCCCCTAAAGCCCGCACCCTAAATCCTACGCCCCTTACCCTTTGAACCCTTTGGCCCGAAATCTCTGAGCTCCAAACCCCTTCATGACATGAGCCATAGTCTCAACTCCCAGCTTCCCCCTTAATGACTCCTTACATAATCCCTTATGTAGCCCCCCTCAGGGAGTTTAGTCTATAGTTCGTATGGAGTGGGATACTAAGGATTGTAATCCCCCTATTTTGGGAAACTACCAAATAGGCTGAGGATTTGGGAATGTGGCGGTTTAGGTTAAGTCCCTAGCAACGCCCAAAACCCTACACCTCTAAGGCCCTAAGCCCCCAAACCCTCAGCCCTACATCCTAAACCCTAAGCCCCCAAACCCTAAGCCCTACATCCCAGACCCTAAACCCTAAGCCCCAAACCCTAAACCCTAAGCCCCAAACCCTAAACCTGCCAGGCCAGGGTGTCTGAGAGTCTCACCGTGGGTGATGTGAACTGCATGCCCAGCCACTGCGTGCCGTCTGCACCAGGTCACATAATTGTGGTTTAGGGTTTAAGATTTGTAGGGTTTAGGGTATAGCTAACTATATCACATAGGGTTTGCAGTTTCTTGTCTTAACTCAAAACTACAAGAGCTAAGATTTGAGGATCTAGGGTTTAAAAATTCAGACATACCGACCGCGCCATAGTTCATACACAAAGGTCAGACTATCTACGCCCCCCATCTAGACAAGAGGGGCTTCTAGAGCTGCAAAGCCAGCGCAAATCCGCACGGTACACGCCCCTGCACCCCCTTCCTGTAAACCATTCATGGCAGGTAATCTGGGTTACAGGTAAACCCTCAGCTCTAGGCAGTATCTTCCTTCACACTTCAAATCCCCTATGGGGCGCCTTCGGTAGCCGCCATCTGTTGGGACGGCAAGGCCTGACGATCGCAGTCCAGCCCGCATGGAGGTTTGTCAGGGACATGGTCCTTTGTTGGGTGTACCTTTGGGCTACTTTTGGGATTCTTAGTACTTAGGGAGTAAGGGAATATAGCACATAGGGGCTGTATGAGGACTATATATTTTCTATTCCCTACCCTAAACCCTAAACCCTAAAACCCTAAATACTAAAAACCCTAAAACCCTAACCCATAAATCCTATTCCTAAAAAATGAGTCCCTACCAAGAACCCAGAAGATTTTGCATGCAAGAAGCTCCAAGGACGGGACCATTACCATGAACGGGGTTTATGGTTCGGGGTTCAGGGCTTATAGGGTTGAGGGTTTAGGTCTTAGAGTCCCCCTTAAGTAGATAGAATATGGGGTATATGGGGATCTAATTATAACATACCCAAAGCCATATTCTATCTACTTAAGGGGGACTATGGGGTTTAGGGCTTAGGGTTGATTCAAAATACACAAGCTCATGGATCGCAGGTCCCTCTTCAGGTTTGCTGCAAGAACTTGAGTTGAGTTACTATATTGGGAAAACCGTACTACTTACTACATGTACCCATTATGGTAACTTAATTTAAGTTGCCTAACAGCAATCCAGTCTTCGGGACACTGCATCCAACAATTACCCTAAAAGCATAATATCCTACCCCGGCATACGTCCGAATTTGCAGGCAAATCCGTATCTGAACACCCTGAGCCAGTGAATTATGTGAACGTGAATCTACACGCCTGCAACTCAACAGAATCTCTAAATTCCTAAGATTAGATCCCAAACTCCTCGGCCCTACACGCTTCAACCCCAAAAACTCCAAACCCTAAACCCCTAGATCGCAACCCGACCCAAACCCTAAACCCTAAACCCCTGGACCCAAACCCTAAACCCTAAACCCTAAACCCCTGGACCCAAACCCTAAGCCCTAAGCAAGCGCCTTCCAGGATGTAGACAAATTGCCATCAAAAGCCAGGGCAGGCCTCGGTTCTGTTTGAGGTTCCAAAGTCGGGTTATAGGATTCATGAGGTTATGGGGTTTAGGGTTTGAGGATGTAGGGTTTAGAGTTATAGAGTTATAGGGTTACAGGGTTTAGGGTCACAGCGTCCAGTGTAGAGAGTTCAGGGTTGCGGGTGCGAGGTTTGAGGTCATGTACCCGCCACAGTACGGGTCATGGGAAGTAGGTAGGTAGGTTGACCCTGAAACCCTAAACCGGAAACTGTTCCCTTCCGCCTAGCTTGGTGGGGTTGTAGGTGTGGTGCAGAGGGCATTCGAGGTTTAGGAAACAGTTTTCTATGGATGTCAAAGACTAAACCCTAAGAAGTGTGGATTGTTGGGGGATTGAGGGTTTAGGATGTTTGGGCTGCTGGTTGGGGGTACGTGGAACTTGGGACAATCTGCGTTTTTAGACACAGCAAAGCCACTCGAACCCTTCACGCTGGCCAGGAAAGAGATGCTTGCTGCATTGCTGCGTTGCAGTTTTTGCGGCCAGGGAGCAACGGAAGTTCGCGCAAAGAGTTTTGAGTGTCTTCTTGTCAAGGATCGCAGGACCACGTGTTGAGGAGCAACATTCTCACCAAAGTCTCATAGCAAATCACTCGTGAAGGCCTGCTTCAGCAGCCAGACATGGAGAAGGGCCAAAACCCAAGGGTGTCACTCAAACCTGACTGACTGTTGCGGGAGGCTCAGGAGCCAGTTTTCGTTCTCAGTGCGCATGCTTCTTCCTACTAAGCCCTGACTTTCAGGTCAGATTAACAACTTGTCATATGTTTTCTATATCTCTTAGGTGGACCCGGTATAATAGGAATAAAAAAGAATCCTAATATAGTTACCATTATCCCTTATAGTCATTATTACTGGGTGGGGGGTCCACCTAATATGTGTCCCTCTTCCTCTCGCTGTAGGGTTTAGGGCGGAGCCATCAGGGAGCCCTCCTTCAATCTCACATCCCGAATCCCAAAACCCTAAACGCTTCAGAACCTTAAACCCTGAACCCTATAAGCCCTAAACTCTGAATCCTAAACCCTGCACCCTAATTCAGGAACCTGCAGAAAAATCCTGCCTGACCCTTGGCACCCAAAATCTTGAGAATTCCGGTGCTATAGCTTTTGTATCAACAGTCTGACACCCCTAAATCCTAAAACCCTGAACCCTGAACCCTAAACTCCTAAACCCTAGACCACACTGAACGCTGAATCCCCTGAGGCCGATGCACAGACAGTCCAGAGAAACCGGAGGATATGGCAAATCCTCGGACCTCCGGTTGGGAGCAGTCAGGCTTTTGGGGGGTTTAGGGCTTAAGGTGACTTAGGCTTCTGGATTTCGAGGATTTAGGGCTCGGGCTTGGGTTTAGGGTTGGCAGCTCGGGGGTTTGAGGATGGGCCCAGGTGTTCAGGGTTCCACTTCAAGGGGGGGATGTTCGAAGGTGTCCTTTGCTACTGAGTTTCCCTAAGTCCCTCGGAGTCCGCACAGTGTGGTGGCTCCTTGAAATCATCAGGGTCTCTCCATCTTGACGAAGGGATATGTGTAAGAAGCCTTCGTTGAAAGCCCCACAGGCGCAGGAGCTTTTTGCAGACCTTTGACTCCTCAGGTCTCTGGGGGGGGGGAGTCTAGGATGACTTTTGCCAATAGTAAACCCCCAAGACCCCAGAACATCAAATACTTCATATAAGAAACACAAATGCAGGGGGACTCATGTAACCGTGTAAGGGGCGAGTGATTTCTGATGTGGACCCCTAGGGTCTTTCGGGCTCAAAGGTTGACCAGGAAATCTGGATCCCATCCTGCCGGCACCCGGGGCTTCACCTCAAGGAGTGCACTATGGGTTAATGGCTGTTTAGAATTTAGGGTTGAGGTTTCGGGGTGGGGAGAAATCTCCAAATTGTACCAGATCACTCGAAAGCCAAACTGAAGCACACTCAGGGTCTGTTCGGTGTCCTTGTTCTAGTTGTTGCCCCCGCACACCCATGGCCTAATGGGGGCTTGGAACCTCAAACCCAACCATAAACCCAAAGGACACTAAAACCACGAACCCTACCAGGCTGGCATAGCTGCCTCCATCGTGCACTCCACGTCAGCAAAGAACTGCAGCGCTGCCACCTGAGATGGAAACCCACAAATGGGAGGGCTGGGGACCTATAGTTACACAAGGTCTAGGGTTTGAGGGGCCCTCAAATTGAGTTTTTTGTTTTTCGGCGGGCATGGGCCAGCTTTGAAGCCAAGGTCCTAAACTGTCATGGGCAGTCGGGACTGAAGGAGTAGAGAATGCCAGAAAGGTTGCGTGCGCCGCATCAGGTGCAACGCTTGTAAGCACAGCGCACGAGCAACAAAACAAACAAGTCATCAAAAACGAAAGAGCACCACCGCACAAAATGCCGTGTAAATTGCAAGCGTATGTGCATGTTTGGAAACCGGTGGAGCGCACAAGTGCTCGCACAGCCTGCGCATGATATGCGGTTTCATGCGTGCGCATTGTGTTTGCCTGCTGCGCGCCGGATTCCTGCTGTGACGGTGTCTTACTACATATTTTCAGTTTGACATCACATGCCAGAAGGCTCGGCTACAGGTTACCCAACAGCTTTCTCTCGCACGCATTCACGTGCTTTTGGGCGCTGGCTGGAGCGGAGACGGGGAACTCGGGCGTAAGTGGGTGCAATTGCTCAAACTTTGGGTTACTAAGGGCGAGTTACACCGGCCCGATTAGTGTACATTTTCGGGATGATAAGGGTTTGGGTTTGCGAGTTGGGGTCGCGGAGCATGAAGGGTGTTATGGTACGAGGCATAAGTCAAGAGAGTGAGACAGGCTTCCTGGCAGGGCCCTATAAGATGTAAGGAATTGCAGGTTCGAGGCTCCAGGAAAGATCGCTCCAAACTAGGTAACGGTTTTGGCAAGGTTTTGTTCCGCTGCGCAACATACAGGGTATGCAAAGAACCTGCAATGACACTAGAGGATCGTCAGATAAATGTCGTGTATGGGGAGCCCGTAGGGCTTTGGGTCATAGCCTTGAAGCCTTTTTGGGCTGTACTTCTGATTGACGGTGTGGCGCCCTTGCCTTTGCACGTCTTTGATTTTTGAGAGTCCCGGCACCTGATATGTTGAGGTTAGGGTTTCTAGGTCTGATACTCCACTAAAAACTTGGTATCAGCTGGCTACGTAAATACCGTACCCCAAAAACGAACGGACCTGCTTCCAGAATTTCATGCTGAGTATTCCCTGCGAGCTACCTTACATATAGTCAATCCTGGACGTTACATAACATGCTGTATTGGCGGCACATTCTCTACGAACCACCACGAACCATGCCCTGGGGTCGGGCGAAAAGTTTTCATAATCTGTCCCCTCCTCCATTTAGATTCCAGGGGCCGCGAAACCTGCTGACTGCAGCCCTAACCAAAACTCTAAGCCCTAAAACCCCTGATGCCCTCCCACACTCAAACCCTAACACCCTGCATTTTATGTGAAAAGATTCCAGAAAAAGTCTTGTAATAGTGAGTATAGACCATGGTATACTTCCTGGGTGTACCTTGAGATTATCCCGACCTGGCCTCAACCGGCTAAGGTTTACCTACACCCCAAAAGTATGTAAAATAATAGCCCTAAACCCCTAAGAATAGCCATAAAGGCCATTATTTTACATACTTTTGGGGTTCAGGTAGGGCAAAAAAAGCCCAAACCCGAAAGAATAACCATAAAGGCCATTATTTTACATACTTTTGGGGTCCAGGTAGGGTATTAATAGCCCCAAACCCCTAACAATAACCATAAAGGCCATTATTTTACATACTTTTGGGGTCCAGGTAGGGTAATAATAGCCCTAAACCCTAAAGATCCCTAAAGAATAGCCATAAAGGCCATTCATTTACATATTTTCGGGGTCCAGGTAGGGTGATAATAGCCCTAAACCCCTAAGGATAACCATAAAGGCCATTATTTTTTACACACTTTTGGGGTTTACGTCACCTCAGGCCGTCACCGACCAGCCATTTACCGGGCTGTGTAGGCTGACCCTGCCACAGACGCGGGGTATTCTTACACGACCCCATCAGAGTAGTGTTTTTTTCTGGGTGGTTGACCCTCAACCCTAAACTCCTAATCCTACTACTCATGTGAGCTGTTACCCTTGGCAGCTTGGAGAAGAGGAATCGCTCGAAATGTTGAGTAGTGTTTTTTTTGGGTGGTTGAACCTAGTAAGACTATATTCCTTCTATTAAATACTATACCCCAAAAGGAGGATATAATCTTACTCTATGTTGTGTAGCATATTATCCCCAAATAAAACATTACTCTTCAGATGTGCCGCGGGGAAAGCAGGGGCTTTAGGAATTGTTGGGTCAGCAGAGAGCTATGTATGCACACAACTTGGCAAGACCCACTTCCTTACCTAAAGGGTCCAAGTACCCAAATGATGAAGTTGTAGGCCCGGAATACGAGAACCTGAACCGCTATTTGGGACCTAAAAACCCTAATGCTTGAGTATGTGGACCCCTGAGGGTTTGGATTGAGCTGCTGGGACATACATCGGGTTGGGGGGGAAGTAGATTCAAGTCTAGAGCGCGGGTGTATCTGGAGGGCTACCGTCTCGTCTCCGATCCAAGAGCTGAAGGGCCTGCTAGAGAGACTGTGTATTGCTGGCAGCGTCGGGACGCCTTATTGCGCTTGCTAGAATATACGGATAGTTTGACACAAGTGAGGCCGCATGCGGCAATAGACACGCTGGAGCTGTATTCTTCGTACAGTTCAAGATCAAGCCGCAAGACTTTACCCCTGCTAGGCATTGGAGCCAAAGTACGGATTGTTTTGTATGCCCTGAACCCTAAACCCTAAACCTTGAGCCCCCGGGCTAGAGCATCATGACCCAATGAGCTTCGAGGTAACACCTCGAAAGAACAAACAACGACCAAACTAGTGCCTTGCAAGCCCAAAGCCCCCAAAGCCTGCCACCCTACAGCCACCATAAGTATCACCCATTGAATGAAGGACAGACGTCGTCTCCAAACCTGCCCATGGTTTTATAGTATCCCCTAAACTCCGTAAAGCCAAAGCCCTTCACAGCATCACCCCGAATCCAGAACCTCTAGATTCCTAAGCCTCTAAGCCCTTAACCCCTAGCCCTACAAGCTTTATCACCTGAAGCCTAACCCCCAGCAACTCTAGATTCAAGCTCTAGCCCTTATCCCCTTAGCCCCAAAAACCCCAAACTCCCAGACCCTCCAACCGCCAACAGTATTACCAACCCTACAACCTAAACCCTAAACCCTGAATCAGCCAGGCCCGAAATTACTGTAACTCCTAGGAGTTTAGGGACAAGATTTCGTGCAATCGTATCTACGTGGCACTTAGGACCCCTACTAAGGGTTAACCCTTAGGTACCTACAATAGGAATATAAGGGAATCCCAAAGGGTTAAGGGTCTAAGGTCTAAGCTAAGTCCCAACGAGGTATTACCCAGAACCCTGCAGGAACATCCTGGGGCCACCCACGCGCGAGCACGCATCTGTGGCCCAGGTGATGCCCAGGCCTCGTCTGAAACTAGTTTAGGGTTTAGGGCTTAGGGTTTATAGGGTTTAGGGTTTATAGGGTTTATAGGATTTAGGGTGTAGAGGGTTTAGGGTTTAGGGTTTTGGGTTTAAGGTTTAGGGTTTAGGGGGGGGGATAGGCTAATGGTTTAGGGCTTCAAGGGGGCATCTAGAGGGATGTAGTGGTTTTCCTGGATAAGGGGGATCCCAATATAGACCTCAAAATACCATAGTCCTTTGTATAGAGACCCCCAAGAAGGTATCCAACCCAACAACCGGGAAAACTCCATGTACTAACGCATGCAGGGTTTATGAATTTTGGAATTCTGAGGTGGAGTTTTTTGAAGGAGAACGGGATCAGGGCTTGGGGTTTAGGATTTAGGGTTTGTGTAGGGCTTGGGGTTTAGGGTGCTCACCAGGTACGATGTTCCGACGGCTGGCCTGTACTGGGAATGCAGAAGAGATTCACAGGACTCAGCAGCTTCATAGTGCCTTCTCTGATCAGCTCTAATTCTGATGATGCAACCCTTTCCCATCCCCTACTGCCCCACTCCAAGTCGAGCCTGATTAAACCCTAGCTAGGCCTACTTTGGGGTCTACTCCCAAACCCTAAACCCTGCAACCTAAACCTAAACCTAAGCCCTAAACCCTAAGCCCTCAACCCTAGGCCCTAAAGTCTAAAACCGAAATCCAAGAACCTACACCCTAAAGTGGGGGAGAGAACCTAGTTACTTTCCTTTGGTTAGCTAGGAATGAGGAATGGATCCGTATAGTCATATAACCCATTATAGCAGTTTCCGTTTCCTTTTCCAGTCCTTCCAAACGCTAAACCCTAAGCCCATTGTATTATAGCAGTTTCCATATTCTTTTCCATTTCTTCATTCCCAGCCAACCAAAGGTAAGTAGCTAAACCCTAAACCCTTGCAGAATTGGAGCTCATCCTTGGCATGCTCTTGGTCACCCTTTTCGATTCTGAATGGATATAGGTCGCGTTTTGGAAGGTTTAGGGTTTAGAGGCTTAAGGTCTAGGGATTTAAGGTTTAGCAGCTTGGGGTCTGGGGATGTAAGGTTTAGGGGTTTGGGGTCTAGGGATACATCAACAAGCTACAGGCAGCATGTACCGCCGTGAAATATGGCGATTATAGCTACAAAAGATATCTATGATCAGAATATCTGTATACCAAACCTTCAAGTCTATGCGATAAATCTAGACCGGGGTTACAAGCAGTCTTCAAGAAGTACTTCCTAAACCTGCAAGCCCCTTGAAAATGTAAGGGTTGCATGGGGGCGAGGGTCAAAACAAACATGAAGCGTTCAAAGCGCACGCTTCTGGGGTGCCTCAGTACTAGCAATTTTGGAACAAAGCTGGGATCACCCAACCATGCTAAAAAGCAGCAGCATGAAGAGAGTTGCAATGTAGAAGCCTAAATACATACCAATATCATCTTGAGGTCTTTTTTTAGGCAGCCTCTACAGGATATACCAGACTACACCGCTGATGTGCCTGCACAAATAACAAGATGGTTTACGTAACCCGTGTCCCCCCAAATCAGGACCCTACCATAAGACATAAGCAAAGGATGGTTAGAGCGTCCTCATCAATTTTAGGGTTGATGTTATCAAGATCCTCTTGTTGTCGCTGTCTCTCAGGCTTGCTGCAGGCCTAAAGCGTGTACGAGATCTGTTAGGTAGGCCCGGTGCGGCAAGTCTTTTTTGTTTTGCAGCTGCGGATTCACATGTCACTTGCTACCAGGGTCATGGTCAGCAGTTGGCACGTGGTCTGATACTTCTTCCAGCCTTCAGCAGAGTTCATGCATATGTGCAAACACACATGACAGAATAGAATGTCACTGTGGCGTATGCGCAGTGGGTTAAACCCTAAACCCTAAACCGGTTCCTCAGGGATGTTGGTGAGTGCAACATTTGGTGGCCGGCAGAGGAGACCACAAGTAAATCTACACATACATATGAACTATAGTCTAAACATGCACTTGTATAAACATACTTTTACAATTGAAGAGGGTAGCATTTAGCAGCTAAAGTTCCCCTTAAGTAGATAGAATATGCAGTAGATGGGGATCTTATAATGGCATACCCAGAGCCATTATCTTCTGTCTACTCAGGGGGACTATAAACCCTAAACCCTAAATAGTAGTTTCCATTTTCTTTTCCATTATCCCAATATAAACCCCTATATAACCCCTATATAACCCGTTATTAAGGGGGACTATAACCCCAAGCCCCCGCCAAGGAGGGGCATGGTTGTGTCAGGTTGGATCTTGTGCAGCTGGGAGCTGGTGCGAAGGCCTGAGCAGTGCTCTTTCTGCTGACCACCAAGCAGGGTTGCTGTTAAGGAACTGAAGTTTATAGCCCCCCTTAAGTAGATAGAATATGGGGTATATGGGGATCTTTTTATAATGTACCCAAAGCCATATTCTATCTACTTAAGGGGGACTATAAGTTACTCTATTCGGGAAACCCTATTATGTACTACATATAGCCATTATGTTTAACTTAATTTAGGTTACTACATTGGAGAAACCCTATTATTTACTACATACACCCACTATGGTAACTTAATTCTAGTTCCCTAACAGCAACCCAGCCAAGCAGGGTCTAGAATCTAGAAAGCTGCTTAAGTCTCCTTTGGACCCATTCTCCAGATGCAAGACAGGAACATGCCCAGTCAGTCGTCCCACCGGAATTAGCCTTCGCGGATGTCTCCCACTCACGAGATCCAACGTTAGGTGTGAATGTATACTACAGTTACTGCAGTATCCAAAGCGGGAGGATACCTATGATGGACGTTCAGTTCACCTAGCATCTCCTGGAGTTTATTCAATTCCAGACGGCTTCAAGAGGGCAAGTCTTGCGACTCTCAGCCGAAAGCATCAATTCTTTCAGGCGATGCTCTTCCGCCTGTGCAAGCGATGGATTGGCACACGGTGATGATAAAGTTGTCGCAACATGCATATGCAGGCATCATCCCGGTATCCAGATTATGCTGACTTCACGTAAGCAAGCCAGTTGTGCCTTCAGAGTGTATGGTACAAGGCTTTCTCTTCAGCGTCCAGGGCTTATTTCAGGGATCAGATGAATGCCAAAGGCGTGAGTTACCACAACGACTGGCGGCTTGAGGATTTACTCTGGGTTTGAAGGTTTCAGGGTTTGGGATTGACCATGACTATTTTTCAGGACCTCAGCCTAAGAGACCATAACCCCAACATTGAGGCCCTACCCTTTCGAAATAATAATTGAACCTGAAGACAAGCCCAGAACGCCTACTGTCCCGTTGGGTGATGTCTATGTTGCTCGCTGTTTAGGCATGCGTTCCCATCAAACTTAGCCTGCCCTAAACCCTAAACCCTAAACCCGAAACCGCGTGGCTTCCCAGCTCGCAGAGTGGGACTTCAGAGCGCCAATCTAGCAACGCTTTTTAACATGAACCAAGGCCCCCTATCATGACATATTTTCCATAGTCTGTATAAATATATATATATACACATGTGAAGACTATGTTATGTCGGGGATAAGGGTTGAATATCAGGCGGAAGGGATTACTAGTTGCTATGCAGCTTTTGGCTCGAGCGTCTTGTGTATGCCCAGCATTGTCCCAAGAACAGACCCATGGATCCTGGAACACCTTGCCAAACCTGAATTAGAGGTTTTCTTCCTTAGCGGTACCAGTTTGGGGGTCCCCATACTAAGGACTATGGTATTTGGGGTCTATATCAGGGTCCCCCTATTTTGGGAAACCACCAAATTCTGCCGCCCAGGCAGCCCTGCAAAACCCTATAAGCTCTTCGCTGAACTCCCGAAGTATGTAACATGATCGCCTTTCATGTTGATGGGTTTGGGGCCATGATTTTACTTAGTTAGGGGTCCAGGTACAGGCCAGAAAGGCCGCGAAACTCTTTCAACTTGAAGGGAAAAGCTCTAGGGCAAACCTTAAACCCTTTGAAAGCCCTAACTCCTTGGCCCAACCCGCGGACAAAAAAAAAACAATCAAAGCCCTATAAGTCCTCGAAACCCTATAGCAGACCCATAAGCCCTAAACCCTTATAGTCCTCCTTAAGTAGATAGAATATGGGGTAGATGGGGATCTTACATATTCTATCCATTTAAGGGGGACTATAAACCCTTAACCGCTTAGCAGGCCGCGCTGGCTTCATTCTTTTCGCGGCTTCTGGATGAGGACGTTGGAGAGCTCTGTGCAGGCTCTGCCTGGGTCTTCAATGTTCGAGATGGCGTGAAATTCTTCAGGGTTTGGGGTTTAATGGTTAGGGAGAAAAGGTTTAGGGTTTGGGGTTGAATGGTTAGGGATAAAAGGTTTAGGGCTTAGGCCTTAGGCCTATAGCTCAAATCCTAAGAAGTCTATAGTTTATGCCTACCTTGAGCCCCCGAAAACTATAGATGTTACCAACTTGGGCTCTTAGGATGCCCAAAGATAGAGCTGGAGGGACAGCTCGCAAGACTGAAGCAGAAAGCAAAGCCAATCTGCAAGGATGTTCGCAGGAGTCTGGGGTGTAGGGTTTACGGCCGGTTTCGGTGTTTTCGGTTTATCTTGCGATGTTAGGCTTGCAGCCTAATTCCCGAATAGATACCTGAAGAAGTTCAGGTTTAGGGCTTTTGAAGTTCAAACCCACAATTTAGGAACATACCCTTTGCTAATATATCCTTATGTGGACAGAGTAGGTTGTCAACAATTGTTCTGGGGTGACTTGAACTAATTAAGGCATATGTTACTATCAACGGTGGGCCAAGAAATTTGACAACCCTCACATCCCTACAACCCATCAGCAGGCCAGCAGGCCCCGTGAACCCCTCAACCCTACAGTCCCTAATCCCTAACCACTACGCCCTCAAACTCTGACCCCCAAACGATAGGCCTCAATCACTCCTATTACCTGTTGCAATTTCTATTATACTGTTCTGGTACTAACGTTTACCGTTACTCTTACCTCCAACTGCTCAACCGTAAACCCGCTAAAACCCTCATGCCTAAACCGTAAAACCTTAAATCCTAATCCCTAAACCCTAACCTCAAACCCTAAACACTAGCTGCTGGCTGGTGGCTGGCTCGTGCCTTCTCCTCTCGATAGCGCTCCTCCTGAAAAAGAAGCTCCGGTGCGGATCCAAGAACAGGGTTTGGAATAGATAGAAGGTTTAGGGTTTAGGGGGATATGTAGAATTTGGGGGGGCATTTGAGCCCCTGAAGTATGTAGAATACTGGCCTCTCAGATCAGTGTTCAGGATCTGGCGCCATTGTTCTACAGACCCGGAAGTTGGGGAAGGGTTTTTTTAGGCTTTCGAGGCTGGCGAGAAACGAGCCAGAATACGAACCGACTGTCCCGGATGCCTGGTAGATTCTTACGCTTTACGGATTGTAAGGGTTTATGATGGCGGGCTACAGGGCTTCAGGAACACGACAGCTCCAGGGATTGAGCGCTCACATGGAAATGCGGCAATGCCCGGTCTGTTCTCAAAGCAATTGGCTTTTTGGACTTCGGCAGCAAGTAGGAGTTATAGTTGGCATTGTTGTTGAAGCATCCAGCCATAGGAAGCTTCCTATGAGGCTTCGAGCTTCTGGGCGGAGCTTTGCGGGCGGAGCTTTGCGGATGGAGTGATTGGAAGCCCAGACTGTAAGAGGAGGGAAGGCCTGAACTTGAATGAGGATTGTCTCTTCTCTCACAGGCCGTCTCTACCATTCCTGTCTGGAATGCAAGGCAGCAAGAGAATTGTTTGCATCATATCTGCCAGAATTGCGGGGCGCTAAGCCTCCTACGGCCAATACTCAGGTCCCTTCAGGCTGCCATTCTATAGAGGACGTGGCTTTGGATCGAAAATTTCATGGTGAAACGGTGAGAAGCGCTATGCCTGAGGCCTGGAGAGTGCCTTGAACCCTAATACCCATTAAGCTCTCACTAAGCCTCTAACCCCCAAACCACATACCCTAAACCTTCCAACACTGAACCCTAAATCGACCCGGAGCATCCAAGGATTTAACAGTGAGCTTGTCAGGACTTCAAGATATGGAAGCTGGATTACCAGGAGACCTGCTCAAGCAATAGGCATACACGCCCTTTCCAACCCTCCACGCCACATGACTTCCTTGCTGGTGGTTAGTGGTGACTGAAATTTTTTTCTCCCTACATCATCCCAATATAGCATATTTGGTAGTTTCCCAAAATAGGAGAACCCCAATTTAGACACCAAAATGCTATATAGTGCTTGTTATGGGGACCCCCCAAAGGTACCCCTAATTTTGCGAACCCCAACCCGAATCCCTAAACCCTGTAAATCCCGGTAGAACCTGTATATAACCCCTATAATCTTGAGAAACCCCATGTTTCTTTATCCCCGACTACCCCCCGTGAGCTTCTGACTCGCGCCTCTGTAGCCATGCGATACGCGATGAATGTTATGAAGAGAAAGCCACAGAATATCCTTAGGCTGGGTATGTGAAGAGCTTTTTGCGGTTGAAGCTTGTACGATTATATTCTTCATAAAAAAATACTACACTCCAAAGGAGGATATAATCTAACTATATATACACTGTATTGGGTACCATGGCATCCCCAAATAAAGCAATTACTACTCCTGTGGGCACCCCGACAATGCGCGTGATGACATGTAGAAATAAGGGTCCCTTCGCAGGGGTACCTGCGAGTATTTCGGCGATTCCCCAACTTGGGGTACGTGAGCCGCGAAGCTCTGGATTCTCCATCCAATGGAGCATGCGCACTGCCAGGAAAAAACAACTGAAAGAGTTTAGGGAAAGTTTGGGGTTTAGGGTTGCAATCTTCTAGCGGGCAAGTGAACTCACCCTTCAAGATGCAGTTGTTGTTCAAGATTCAGGCTCTTTACTATCTGAACTTCCAGAGACTCATTGAACTTACTGGTGCTTCACAGAGTCTGGAGAGGATCCCTGTACCACTCCCGCAAAAGGAAACTGTACTGATGTCTTTATTCAACCCCCTACCCACGACTTCACCAGTAAGACCCAGCCCCAACCTCTTTACCCCACAGTGGCTTCCGTTGTTTTCGCTACCCCTGCTCCCTCTTATTATAACGACCCGTAGGAGAATGGGTGCAGCTGCGACGCAGGAAGTAAACAAATAGCAACCTGGGCTGCATGAGGAATAGGGCCTAGAGTTGAGGATTACTAAACATTAATACTACTGCTGCTTTATTATCATCATCGGATTTATAGATATTACTATCACGATTATTGTTGGGTCTTTGGTGTAAAGGTTTCAACAAATAGTTGTTGGGGCTTGATGTCAAGGTTAGGGCTTAGAACTTGGGGGTAAACCCGGACTCCCTGTTGTGGCATTCTTGAAATAGTGACACAAAAGCACGAAACTTGGACAACTCCCAGTGCACCTCTTCACCCTAAATAATAGTTTCAATTTTCTTTTCCATTATACCAATATAACCCCAATATAACCCCATTATAACCCTAAGATAACCCTAGTGTAACCCCAATATCACCCTAATATCACCCCAATATTACCCTCATATAACCCCAATATTACCCTAATATGACCCCTAATATAACCCTACTCTAACCCTAATATAACCCTGGTATAACCCTAATCTCTCAACTTGAGCCTGCTCGCTTTGTAGCAGTACTCGCTGCTGGTGCTTGTTTGCAACCGCAAGAATTCATGACGATATATGGATCTTATTCCCTTATTCCCTACAAAGAACCATTAAATCAAGGGTTAGGTTTGAGGGCAGGTCATGCAGATTCTAGTCGTTCCTTCTCACAGTAACAGTTACCACAAGAAGCGTTTAATAGGACTTATTACTGTTATTCCTACTATTTAATCGGAGTTATTACTACTACTACTACTACTACTACTACTACTAGTGTAATGGCCCCTTAACAAGACCCTTTAAGGATGCTTACGCACCGTAAAGGGAGAATGACGCAATGTAAATGTTTTGGGAGGCCTGTCCCGTGATGGGCAACAGACGGGGGTTTCCGGCGCCTTTAGGAGTTCCCTTTTTAGGTGTCACTAGGACTAGGCATGTATGCTGGGGTCTATATTGGAGTCCCCCTATGAAAGCTACCACATAACAATCCTCCATGGGGACCTGAAAGCGAGGGCTTAGTTTCACTTTGAACAAAGGCGCGCGGATGCTTGCATCGCCGGAAAACACGTATACTCAACTAAATACTGCTAGAGTTGACGGCCTTTTCTCCCTGGCTGAATGTCCATATACAGTAGCGTTCCCATCACACTGAACAAGTAGCTCAACAAAGGCGCAGGGCAAGGGCCCCTAGGCTTAATCTGCAAATAAACCTTTCTGCTTGCGGCCCGAGGGGCTGGTTCGATGTCAATCCTGCAAAAAGATTTGAAGACTCCCCGCCAAATAGACATGGCCGCTATGAGCCCACTGAAAAGGACAAGATCTGGGATTTGATTGCTTGGGGGATGGTTTTCTTTCGGGTACTTTAAGTACTGAGCATTGCAGGTAAGGATATCTTCTCGATCTTACCTTGACCTATCCTGATCGTGACTTCTACTGCGCTGAAGATCTTCAACTGACGAATGCGGAATGGAAGCTTCTTTTGGAGGGTCCGGTCTGGGAGAGGACTCTGTCGAATTTAGTCCAGAAACGATGACGGCGCTCTATGTTGTGTTGGCTAGTTGCATTTTGTGACTCCGTAGAGCCCGTCCAAACGAAAATGTCTACTTGGAGGCTCATGAGCAGGCATAGGGTTTGGGTGGTCCCGTTCAACGGTTCTGTTAGGCGTGTGGCTTATGGTTGCCACCCCCAACCCTAAACCCCAAATGACTTGCCTGGCTTGACTGGCTCCATGCGGCCGGCGGGACGATTGAGGCAACGGGCCACTTCTCAGGCTTTGCTGAGCATGTTCTGACGCAGCTGACGGGCTTCTAAACTCACAACGCTTTGAAGTGTAAGGTTTAGGGTTACAACCTCTTGAGGGGCAATACGCACTTACATACGTCAGGTGCGTGTAAGCATTGTCCTGTTTCTACCCCTTCCCTGGGACAGTGACATCTCTTGTTCCAGGCAGGGTATCCTCAGAATTGAAGAGTGCGGGACCCAGCTATGTCTAGGCATATCTAGGGCTTAGGAACATTGGGGGTGTAGGCTTCCTGTATGAAACGGTGTCTTGCACGTTTTAGGGTTTAAGGGTTTAGGGTTTAGGGTTTCAAAGTGAGCCCTGGCATCCTTTATAGCTTACATACACCCTGAACCTTGGAAATCTTGAGCCCTGCAAGCCATATCGCATGGTCATGTAATCCAAGGGCTGCAAGGCAAAACAGCGACGGCTGCAGAAAATGCTCCACGCTGCAACGTTTCCCCTTGATAGGCCCATGTATGAAGCTACTATGATCAGGAAACCTGAAAGTTACTATATACCCAGATTATGGTAACTTTAAAGTAATTCACTATATACCCATATTTTGGTAACTTACTTTAAGTTCCTTAACACTAACAGCAACTCAGAAACCCTAAACCCTGCTCTACATTGCTCAGGGCTTATGCCGCTCCTTCCCACATACCCGAAGCAGCCTAAACCTGCTAGGTGCCAGTCTTGCTGCTAGGGGCAGCATGCGAGTGCGCGGAAAATAGTAATCCCTATAGCAGTCATTGCCATAATAGTCATATTACCAATAATAACCGTGGTATCAATAATATGGACAGTTTTCATAAAGACACTTCAAACAGTTCGCTTTAGCAATGAAACCACAACTCCTTGGCCCTTGCCCAACTGCCAACGCTTCGCTTGCAACCGCAAAGGATTTGGACCTGTTAATCTTCTTGCCATCCTCGAAAACATACGCAGCTTAAGGCGTAGGGTTTAGGGCTCAGGGTTTAGAGTTTGGGAATTCCTCAAGTATTCCCTATGGGGGAGACTTGGGGGAGTGAACCCATATAGCAATCCATAAGGCATCCTCCTCTACACAGACAGGCCCCAGGAAGCAGCTGTAAGATTACCCTAAACCCGAAGCCCTAAACCCTAAACAGGAGACCCCACCATCCTGAAAGGAAAAAATCTGATATGATCTAATTTATAGTTCCCCTTAAGTAGATAGAATATGGGATGCATGGGTATGTGCGGATCTGATTCTGGTTCTAGGGACTTCCATATTATATCTACTTATGGGGGGAAATGATGGCTCTTAGTTGGGATTGGAGGGGTGGATCCCGATATGATCCGCAATGATAGCGTTGTTTCCATTGTCATTTACTTTCCTTTCCTCCACTGCAATTCCCACTGTAGCATGTGTAAAGTCATCCACAATGAATCTATTAACACGCCCTCGCCGTCTCTCTCGAGCTTCCCACCCGCCTCTACATCTGAAAGCAATGAACATAGACTAAACTAAACGCTTTTCAAGGACAGCAGTTAATAGCCCTTATAAGCCCTAAACCCTAAACAGAAATTAGTCCGTATGAGTATTTTTTTCGGGATTCCAAGTTTGGAGGAGGGCAATCCCCCAGTCCTAGGCAACTCTGGCTCCAAAACCCGAAGCCCTGAACCTTACACTGAAATTGCCCTACGTGCACCCTAAACCCCTGAAAGGGGATTACATAGGACATAGGGTTTAGGGTTTAGGGTCTAAACTCCACAAACACACCCAAAAGCACTATTTCCTGACTTCCCTTTTCCAAGGTCATGGCGTGGTTGAGCAAAGCTGTCTCTCCTCCACCAACGCCTCGGTGCAAGGGTTCAGGGGTTTCAGCTTAAGTAAGCAGCAGATTCTAGATACTCCAACCCTTAAAATTAGGATCCTGTAAGAATAACGTGATAGCCATATGGGGTCCTTGCCATATGGGTTGGGGTAACTAACATCCCCGCATTATTGGGGCTTTTTGTACCCCTGAACCCGAAGGCACAAACCTTTGTGCTTTCAAACTGCCCAGGCAGTGTTATGTGTTCACTGCGAAAGACGTAGAGCACAGCGGTGATGCAGAGTTCTTCCCATCCTCCAACCGTAGCCCACCAGAACCAACCCATGCTATTCTCTATACTAGTTTGTTATGGGTTTTGAGGTATCTCTATAGGGGGATCTCTGAGAAGCAGGGCCCCCCAAAAGGCACAGAATCAAGATCCTGAATCCTAGGGTACTACATTGGTTCATGTAAGGCGGAACCATTTGGCCTAAGAGGTACTTGGAGGGTCATGGCACTTAGTACGTAGGGCACTTAGTACGTATATAAGAAAACCCCTAAAAGCCATACAGTAACTGCAGTTGTCCCCAGAATTAACCCCTTTTACTAAGTCCCCCTGACCCTCAACCCTAAACATCCCTAATACAAAGCAAGTACAACCTTGGAAGCCCAAACCCTAAACCCTGTCCCTGCTGAGGGCTACACGTGTGAATGTCTCTCTGACCGCCCATTCGAGTCCAGCCTTCTGCAGGTTTCAGGTTTAGGGGTTTGGGGGGGAGGTGCAGAGCTTTAGGGGTCTAGGGTTTAGTGGTTCTGGGGTTGCAGATTTGGGGTTTAGGGGTTGGGTTTTGGGTTCGGGGATTAGGGTTTAGGGTCTTTCATAAGAGGATTCGGTAACCCCAACACCTAAAATTAGGACAATGTCGCTATCATATGTGACTTTGGTAGGGGTCTAATTTTGGGGAGTTGGGTGACCAAAATCCCCCTTTTGGTCAAGTATTTGGGTTTGGGGAGCTTAGATGTGACTTCAGGTCCGACGCTTCGCTTTTGGCATTTGGGGTTGAGGCTTTAGGGCATATGAGCTGTAGTCTATACTCCTTGGAGAGGGCTATAGAAGGGGTTATATAGGGGCTATCAAGGCGGATGCTTGGAGTTTAGACTATAGCTCATATAGGGATGAGGATCTACAGTTTAGAGCTCAGTTGGGGCAAGTGTCATCCAGGTTTAGAGTTGATATATGGGTGGTTGTCAAAATTATGGTCGCTTTTTGGGTGCCCTAAATATTGGGTCCCAGATTGCAATAGGGATCCAAAGAGGGACCATAATTTTGACAACCACCCATATAAGGTTTTTCATTTCAAGTCCTAGAGCTTCACATCTCGGGAATGCTGACATGCTTGCAGGAAAAAAATTCATTGGGTCATGATGAGGGCAGCACGAGGAATTATGATCTGGGCATTCGTATGTGCGTCTGTCTAAATTTGTGCTGAAGCTTCTGACACTTAGTGTCCCTTAGCGTCAGGTGTCAGGCGTTTGCATAGATTGCAGGAATGCCTGCCATCAAGGGTCCTAGAAGCCCGGAGAAATCATTGTGCAAAGGGGCTGTAAGCCTTACCTTGAGACCAACAATTCTGATGTGAGCCTGTGAAGTTCAAGCCTCCAGGACTTGTTGCAAAAAAAAGTTCAACGCCAAACTACTTCTAAACATGTGCAGGCGCTAGACTTGCCTGCATTCTACCCATACGCTATCCCAAATGCCTTGATGGCTCTTCCGCGGATCTTTGAAGCTCTGGGTTTAGGATTTGTCCCGATCCAGGATCTCCGCATCCTTTGTACCCCGAACTCAGCTTGAATCCCTCAAACGACTTACTCCAGGCGCCCTATCCTCAATTCGCATTGAATTGGGAACCAGTGTATTCTGAGAACACCACAGCCTGCGCAACAGCCTGCGCAGGTTTTTCTACCAGCCCCCGCAGAATTACACAGCTGGATAATGGCCGGAGGTAGGCGCCAGGATTTGTGTGCCTATCTGGAGTTTCTGACAGAAGAATCGTATTGTTGCTGCGTATGCCGAGACCCTGCTTTTGGCACAACATGTAAACCTTAGGAGGACCCCCCCTGTAATACTGGTATAATAAGAATATAAGAGGACCCGAATATAATCCTTACTATCCCCTATAGTCACTATTACGGCGTGGGGAGTCCGCCTATTGTAAACCCCAGTTCGGCTGCCTAAGATGCCCTGTTTTTTAAACGGCGATCTCTTGGAGTGGGGATCTGCTCGAGACAAGCACCAAAATGACGTTTGGGGTTTCATGGGTAGCTTCAAGCAAGGATGCAAGCGCTCGAGTTGTTCTTCCGCCACTGCTCAAGTCGTAGTCCCATGTAAAAGTACGATTTAGGCTTGCGGGTTTAGGGTATATGTTTGTAAGAAGCTCTTCCGGGTGTGTGGGGACCCCTGACCCCACACCGAGGGCCCGGACCCAACGCTCCAGAAGTATGGTTGGGGTGCCTTGGTTTCTGCTTTGAGCCAAGGCTACATCAATATTATTGGGGCTTTTTGCTTTCGGGTCTAGGGTCCTGATGCATGTGTAGATCAGGAGTTGCCGGGTTCAACTTGCTCATGGCAGAGATCCCGGTCGATCATGCAAATTTTGATACTACCATCTACTGCTACGTGCTCTTACCATTATGATTTGTGGTGCTATGAATATTTCACTATAATACTATTACTAATCATCGGGCTTCAGACCTTTGGGGCTGTGCTGCTCAAGGTTTTTCGCGGAGCCTCTAACCTACAGTTCGCGTAGGTGTTCTGAATTGTGCGAAAATTATTCAGCACCCTCCGAATTGTTTGGGGTGCTGACTTATGCAAAGTTGCGCCTCCCTAAACTTTTTTTGGTGGCCAGCCTATCGATTTTCAGCTTTTACCCTTTTACCTGAGCTACCAAGCCCGAAAACCCTGGTGCTGTTAAAAAATTGACAACTACGACCCAGATTGTTTGGAGGGTCCTCCTCAACCCCTTGCCGAATCGAGACCCTTTTTCGTTTTCGGGGAGAGGCTGCTCTAATCAGGATCCAATGTTCCCCCAAACCCTCAACCTTAACCCCGCTTAGGGTTTAGGGCGTGCGGGTTTCCAGCAATAGGGACCCCAACTGAAAGTCCATACTGTTATAAGGACCCAAGAAAGGATCCCTTGCTTTTTCAAAAAACCTTCATGTAACTGTTTAGGGACCAGCAAGCCGTAAGCCCCAAACCCGCAAAACTCTAAACCCCTAAAATCCTAAACCCTGAACCCCTACAACCCTGAACTCCCAAAACTCCAGAACCCTCATTTCAACACTCCTGAATATGTGTACACACACACATATATATATGTATACATACATGTGCCCTACTATGCTAAGAACCAGTAGAGGATCCTAAACAGAGATGCGTGGCTAGATTTCAGTTGACGGAGCAAGCCTACAACCTTGTTGTCAGTACGGCGCGAGTTTAGGCTTCAGGGTTTAGGTTTTAGGCTTTAGGGTCTACCTTAGGAACCCAAACACTAAAAAAATGCAGGAGTACCCTCGAGACCCAGGGTCCCAAGCTCAAACCCAGGGTTTACCCTAAAACCCGGGTTCTGGAAATGACGCATTTGAAGGGTCTAGGTTTTAGGGGTTTAGGTTTCAGTGTTGTGAGGAGTTGGGGTAAAATCTCTACTTCTGAGGCTGTACCTGGACCCAAATAAACTTACTAGTTTGTAGTGGGGCATAGGGAACTTGTTTATAGGGACTACATAGGGGGTATTTTCCCTACCAGCAAGAAAATGGATCAATCGGGATTACGATTATATGTGGCCCCATCGACAGTATGCAGAAAAACTGCCTTGTCAACGTGTTTTCACTGGCTCTTGGGCCAGTTATTTACCTACTTTAGGGCCTAATTGTCCAGGGAGTAATGTGGATGGACAAAGCCCTGCAGAACCCAACATCTGCATAAGTGCTGAAGGGCCCTGAACTCCTAAACCCTAACAGGTCATATGATCCGCGTGCCCTACACGTGACTGATAGGTTGAGTTTAGGGTTGAGGGTTCAGGGGGTTTAGGGTTTAGCAATGAACCACACCAGACATGAGAGGGGGTCTGTGGAGAAGCAACAGCCCCAAACCCGAATCCCTAAACCTGAAAACACTATGCGGCCAGGCAGGGCTAGGTACTGTTGAGGCTTAAATAAGTTTGGGGTTTCAGGATTAGGGTGTAGGATTTGGGAATATAGCCCCGAACAAGGAGAATCAAATGGATGAGAAAATAGGCAACGAGCTGAACGCTGGTTTCATATGGAGGCAAATAACTACCAATCTGTTCTTGGGGTCTATTTGGCTAGCCATCGCTCAAGGATCCTAGGGCCAAAATAGTGGTAATTATTCAAACTCCTACAGTACCGTTGGGAAGCATAGGAGTATGGGAGCTGCAGGGGGCGGTTAGAAGAATCCCTCCCAGGCAAGACTGGGACCATTTTGAGAAACTCCCATTTGACCTACTAGCCACTCCTGAAATCGCTCTACTATTGATTGGGATAATGTCCCAAGACTCCTAACCTCATCCCTAAAATGATGATAAATGACTTTTCTCTTCCACACCTCCTGAAGCCTTATGGGAGGAAATGGCAGGCTCTTGCTTGCCGAGAGGCTCGACAACTCATCATCGGACTGCAAGATCTCCACGCAGGCTACCTGGCTTCCCAACTCAGGTTTCTAGACATGCTTTGGCGAGCGGTTTAGGGTTTAGGGTTTGCTAGTCGCGATCGCATGGGGTTTCCATGATTTCGCATGCACAGTTGGCGGAACGAGATGGAAGGGAGGTGAGAGGCAGAGACGTTCGTCACGCGGGCATGCACTTGGCCACCGTTGGGATCTTCCACAAATCAATTTCGATTAGCACATTGCTACTACATCCAAGTCGGCAGTGTAGATCGTGTTGGCAGCCGGGGTGACTTCAGAGGTCATACTAGGATCGTATATACGATTTGGGGTATATTCTTAATTGAGGGATTCTGGGCCCATTGTGTATTGCAAGTGGTACCAAAAATCATGATGAATAGGCTTGTAGGACCTCTCTCTAGGACAAGTTACGGTGATGCGGAGGGACGCCGGTTTTCCGATGACCCCCATTGTCCTCACGAAGCAGTGCTCCCGCCCTAGACCCTAAACCCTACACCCAAAGAAGCCTCTTGGAAACTGTTCACACCAGGGCAAGTTACCTACCTTTAGGAATAACACGCTTTGGCATGCAACACTGAAACTTCAAAGGACTGAACACCCTCACCCCCCAGCCCTAAACCCCAAACCTGGAATCCTGAACCCTAAACCTCAAATCTTTGTTCTTTTCCCTGAATCCTAAACCCTAATCGCTAAAACCTGAAGCCTAAACCTTAAACCCTACAACCCCTAAGCCCCGTCCTCTTGGGGGCTCTCAAAGATGATTCCAACCCACGCGGCCCCTGGCGACTTCTACGCAATCTGAGTAAGGGCTTATAGGGCTGAACATATAAATGTGAGGTTTAGGTCTTAGGGTTTAGGGTTTACGTTTGAGGTTCTAGGGTCTATAGGCGCTAGGGCATAGGCTTTGTTGTGGCTGTGAGGAATTTTAGGATCTAGGGTTTACAATTTAGTCTTTGAAGGATGTAGGTGCTCCCCTTCCAGCTTGGGTAAGGCCTTCGTGGTTATGGATGGGTCTTAAGAGCCTAGAAGGGTTTACTCGTGCCACAGTGAAGATTCGGATGAGCTTTTGGGGATTCTACTGTAGAGGCCTGGATAATTTCCTATATTGCTAAGGTCTGGTGAAGTGCACTATGCCATAGCTACAAGGGGTCTACGACAAGGCTTTATATATATATATACATATTATATATATATATGTATATTTGCTGGGACTATAGAGATCTGCAAGGACAGCGTCTAGGAATCTGCGATTTTTTGGGGGGGGGGGGTGGGTGAGTGGAGGTATTCATCTCCTTAAACCCTAAAGCCCTAAACCCTTATCTTGCAAGACCATACAGTCAAGTCTTGGTTAATTACCTCAGAGCAGCTTCACCCCCCAATGGCACTATGAGGCGTATGGGTTATAAATGGTACCTGACGCCCGGATAAAGACAGATTGAGGGACCCCGGAATAATTGCCATGGATATATTAAAACTACCTTGAACCTCCAAGTAATGCATTGTATGCGGCATTGCAGTCACACACTGTCGTCTTTCGGTGTTCTACCTCTCCATTTTACCAGATGGGAAGAAGGAATACATGAGAATGATGAAGGGTATTATGGAGGTCCTATGAGGGATGATGGCCGGAATAGTTTGGGGAGAAACAAATTTCGGATTCAGCCAAACGGATTTACATGTGAACCATAGTCGAAACTCCTAGTATCCCCCTTAATCCTGCCCTATACAATCCCCTCTTTCACCCCTTTAAGGAGTTTAACCCCCAAACCCTGTATAACTCCCAAACTTAGGCCCCAAACCCTACATAACCCTGTTTGAGGAGTCTTTTCGACTATGGCTATGGCTCATGTGAGGCCGCCACCGTTCTTGCAGCCAAAGCCTCGAACGGTGGTGGAATGAGGGCTGTTTAGGGTTTAGGGCTTAGGGTTCTTCTGGGGTTTAGGGCTTCTCGGGTTTAGGACTTAGGCATTTGGGCAGATTCGTGTTTACTGTTTTTTTGAACTAGGACTTACGGTAGGGTTCAGAATTAGGGCTTCCAAGAACTTTGGGCGTTGGGATATACAGGCTGCGGGTCTGCGTCTGGCAAAGGCGGCGGGAGGAACACTCCTGTAGTAAAGCCTGTCTTGCTTTGACATGTAAGCTATAGTCTAGAACCCCCTTGGAGGAACTTCGATGATCGTTCATGTGTTGTCTCAGACGCAACGCTTCTGGTTTGCCCTTATTAGCCTCTGATGGTCTCGAGGTTCCCTTAGCGCACTTCTGTTTGCGGAAACTCCCATGACACCCCTTGCTACGGTGGAAGGACGAGATCTTGCACCACTTAGGAGCCCCAATGCCCAATGCGCTGCAATTTCCAGGGTAAGGGGTATACAGGCGTGCAAGATTTCCTCTATGCACAAGAACATGTTAGCTTAGGCCTAATAATACAAATAAAATACTAATGACAATACTAATAATAATACTAACCGTAATATTAATTATACTAACCAGCTTAAACCCTAAACCCTAAGCCCCAAACCCTAAGCCCTAAACCGCTTGGGGAAGGCTACCATTACGAAAGCTGGGGGCGCTACAAGAGGAGCGCCAGATCTCACCTTTGCTGGGCACACTATTTGGGCTGTGGGTTTAGGGTTTAGGACTCTTATGGGTCCTGAGTACCGGGGTTAGAATGACGAAAATATCATGAACGTGTGAGGCTTGGATTGATGGCGTCTTGGCTCTAGGTTCATGTGGTCGAGCTCTACTGCTGCGGACTACAGGTATCTTGGGAACCCAATAGGCACAAACAAGGATCCAATGACACTTGAATCTGGTAGACATAGCTTTGTTCTCTTGAGGGGGTGTGGTTGCTTTTGGGGTTCCGCACCCCAAAAACCGGAGCTTCACTCCTAAACAAAAAGAGGAAACACCCTAAAAGACACCCAAACCCTCACGCCAAAAGCCACCAGCCCAGAAAACTTGAAAGAGATTTCTATTCAACATACCCCAGACCCAGACCGCTTCACCTTGAATCTTGAATGGTCCCCTAAGACGGATACAGTTCTTAGAAGCCTTAGGGTACTGAGGCACCGAGGAACAGCTTGAAAATAATTACAGGATGAATAATTGTGTATGCGTATATATATATATACATGTAGAGATCCACGGCCACTATGAGGTATAGTCTAAACTCCTAGTATCCCCCTTAGTAACCCCTATTATAATCCCCTAAAGAACCGCCTCTCAAAAAAACAAGCCTATAGCCCATATGATTCTCCCCATTACAGATTGTTACTGGGTGTCAGCAGTACCCAGGATAAACAGGTGCTTGGACTTTTGGTATGCCAGATGCCCCATCCAAACTTCATTCAGCTTATGCTGACCCTAAGGAGGGTGTAGGGCTTCAATAAGGATGTACAGGGACAGTATGCAGGGATATATACATAGTAGATATATATATATATATATATCTACGCTACAGTAGGGCAGCCAACCATTGGCAGTCTGATTTGGGGGGCTCCCTGTGAACAGGACAATATTGGAGGGTCAAGTTATCAAGGACTCCAGCGCATGGAAACTATCAAATTGAGCATTATCGCTTTAGGGCCTAAGCGGCCTAAGTGTTTAGGATACATGGTCCTCGTGAAATCATTGAGCAGAAGCGTTCAAACATTCCGAAGGCTCACCACATAACAAGATCGGCCTAACACCACAATGGGTTATGATATGTTGTCATCCTCGCTAGACCTAGTTTCCCTGAATAGGGGGATGCCAATATAGACCCCAAAATACTATAGTCCGAATTATTGGGACCCCGAAGATGGTACCCCCAATTTTGGGAAGCCCCCATCTCTGCCCGGAAGTCCGTAAGCCTTCCTCAAAGGCCAAACTTGAACTGTAGGGGCCGAAAACTTCGAAGAAGCTATTGGGGCATATGGAATTCTTTTTGGAGGTCCTCATAATAAGGAATATAAGATGTTGGGTTCTATATGCGTGTCCCTTAGTAAGGGAAACTGCCATATCACGCCATGGTTAGGCAAGAAAACGCGCAGTAATTTATTATTCGGGCTTCTACGGTATGTAAACCTCTTTAAGCCCGTTTCTTCCCCAGCGTTCATGTCACTGTCCATCTTCTTTTCCATTATCTTATCGCGTATTGGCAACTATTCATTCAAATTCTAAGCTCTAAGCCGTAAAGAAGTAAGGGGAGTGCATTTGCAGTCCCAGGCGCCGGCGGCGCTGTTCAACGCGTTGCTGGGAGGAGTGCTGGCAGATGCCTGGCCTGACCTAAGTTGGCTTGAATTTTGTTCGACAACTCGGCCTCCAGTTGGAGGAAAAACCCTTGGACCCTTAGCCCTTGCAACAGGTAGAATGCAAGGAACCATCCCAAACCTGCCCAAAACCAACCTAAACCCACCAAATACCAGTCAAAACCCGCCTAAACCCACCCAAGCCCCAAGGCATGAGGCTGTTTGCGAGCTCTGGCCCTTCCTCGGATCTCCCCCAATTTCTCTGAGGTCTACCGAACAAGTCCTTGAATCCCCTCCCCAAATATTAGGGTTTAGGGATTTAGGGTTTAGGGACTCAGGATTTTGGTTTTCAAGGTTTGGGGATTTAGGGTTTAATGGGTATTTAAATATCAAGACCCCCCCTTAATGTACTTCCCGGTTCTTAGTACGGAATATGGAAATGTCTTATATAGGGCTCATATGGGGAATTATGTTACCCTGTTTCCAGAAAGAGCAAATAAGCGTAAAACCCCCGACTCCCTATTACCAAATATTCCCGTTATGGTACTTTGTGGTATACTGTAATATACCCCTAATATTACATATGTCCCAAATATTCTAGGTTCTAGTATACTACAATGGAAGTATTTAATATTGGCTAAACCCTAAAACCCTAAACCCCTAGCGGCTAGGGGTAGGAGATTATACGCCGATTTCGGCATCCTCTTGGATCCCAGGACGTTTAGGGTTAGGGTTTGGGGTTTAGGGTTGTGCCATGACCCCAAAGACCTCCACGAAGCCAAACCGCGCTCAGCAGAGTTTCTTGATGCAACAGTTCAGGAATTGCGGCCAATTTTGGCCCGTGTTCTCTGCAGGCTGCCCGAAAACCTCTTCATGGCAGAGGTCCTGAACAGCCCTCAGTACTTCAAATCCTATTGCTGCTGATGCGTAAGCTCCATATATGAAATATTTACCTTATCTAGGAGTAGACAGGCATCAGGTGGTTCCGCGGTTGTTTTTTTTGCCGGGGTGGGGGGGATTACCATATATATATATATTACACACACACACATATATATATATATCTCACGCCCTACACCCCCCAAGACCTGGACCCAGGCCTCAAGAGACTCCCTGCGGCTGAGGCTACCGCGCAAAGGCGGTACCCGTCAGAGGAGTCGCAGAGCAACCGCTGAGGGCCTCCGGTTTAGGGTTTAGGGTTTAGGCGTCAGAACTTTGATGTGGTCGGGAACCCAAACTCCTGCTCCAAAAATGTAAGTAGACCCGGATTAATAAAACCCCATCCTTCTAAGGGCCTTAATAATAATCCCTAAGTAAAATGCCGAAAAGGCATGGCCATGAAAGGAGAACAAGATCCCCACACGGTTTTCCTCATAGACCTGAAGGATCCCAGAGTAATTTGCGTCAAGGTCCTTTAGATTAACCCCCAAATCTTAAGCATGCATTTGCAAGTTGTAAGGCCTAGGGCCTAGGGTCTATGGTTTAAGGTTTGCAGGGTTTGGGTCCAAGATTCATTGCCAAACCGTGCGTAGGTTGCAGATACATGCCGGGTTACGGCTTGGCAGTTTTAAGGTTTTGGCCTGGGGAATGGCATCATTGCGGTGATTCGATCCCAGCACCAATCATGTAGTTGACAAACTGAAGCGACGCCACGCAACAGTCATTTCCCCCGATGCTAACCCACGACAACATCACCCAGAGTAGCCGGTGCACAACTGGAGTGTTTCATGCTAACGCGTAATGCAGTGTTTTATGATACCAAAGAAAATGAAGCAAATGGCCATACAAGGGCTGGGCTAAGCTGAACGTTACCGTTACCCAAACTAGCCCTAAACACGATCAGAAATCTTACAGGCCCTGAAACCCAACCCAAAAGCCCAACAAGAGCTGGGTAGTGCGCATTTTCATCCGCCGAATAGAAAGCCAGGCGGCCTCGCGCGAGATCCGAACTGAAGGAGCGCGTTTTGACTTACAGGGCTTGGTAGTTTCCATAAATAGGGGACACCAATCCCCCAATATGACACCAAATTAGGGGTATTTTATCCCAGTAATGGAGAATCAAATGGAAAAGACACTGGAACATGAAATGGAAACTAGGGGTATAGAGAGGTGATATGGGCTATAATCAAAACTCCCGAAAGGGGAGTATATAGGGGACTATTTTGGGGACTACTATAGGGGTTATTAAGGGGGATATTAGGAGTTTAGACCCTAGCTTATATAGTAGTCTCCCCTAAACTGTGGGACGCCAGTATAGACCCGGAGATGCCATAATTCTTATCCTGGGGAATCCTCAAAAACCACGTGGGACCTAGGACCCCTAATAAGGGTTAACCATTAGGTACCCATAATAGGAATATGAGGGAATCCCACGGGTTAAGGGTCTAAGGTCCAAGCTAAGTCTCAAGCAGAAAATATTTCTAAGTTTGGGAAATCCCCATTTATCCTTTTGAGCTTGATGGGGAACATTGAGTGAATGTGGAGGCTGCAATGGAGGGAAATACTGAAATCATGTTTTAGGATTATGACGAAGTGATCCACTCCCCCCTCCGCGTCAAGCACGGGTAGAGCTGGTTCGCGGCGCTACATCCGGAGTATTTTTTCGTGGATACATCTGAAAACCCTTTTCCCGAGGTTTAAGATGCAACCTCTTTTCGATTGGTGCACAAGTTCTGGAAACTCCCATGAAGGTCTCATAAATTGGCCCCGGTGTGGCATCAGTTCCTGATGCCCTGAACCCTAAACCCTAAACCTACAAGGCACCCAGGAAGCTGTCCAAGGGCGAAACTCAAAGCCCAGTTCCATTCAATCGGAGCTCCTATGCAAACAGGCGTCGGCCTTTGGGGTTAAGTGGGTTTAAGGGCCTATTACTCAGGCTTTTAAGGGGTCATGGGGTTCAGGGTCTAGGAGTATATACATGTAGGGGTTAGGGCAGCAGGCATGCAAGCAGGTGTTAGGTCTTGGGGTTTGGTACTAAGGTTTCTGGGCTCCCGCAGGCGTTGGGGTTGGGGGTGGCGACTGGAACTCATGGAAAGTCTGATCGAAAAAACAACCTTCCCACGCATATGCATATGTGACATAAGTGCATATGTATGTGTAAAATAATGAAAAATGTGTATACACAAAATGTTGGGTAGCAGCCAAGCGGAAGAATAAAAGGGCCCGGAATGGGCCAAAGTTTTATGTCCCGCAAGCAATAGCAACGAGGCAGAAACGGAATAATGGCACGCTCCCAAACAAAGAGTCCTGCCTTTTCAGCTCCTTCAAAACCCCCCAAACAACCATTCCCAAACTCAATTTGGGGACCGGCGTTAATCTAAAATCGTTAGTTGTTTGGGTGGCTTTATAATCAGAACACCCTTTTACTACACATAGACGTACATGAACGAATGGACACATTTCAAGACTTGGTCTCCGGAGGCTAGGGTTGCGCTTCCGTTCCACTTCAAGCGCACCCGGCACACAATTCAGGTGAATTCAGAGGAGTATGTGGGGACTACTGCGGGAAGCCTTTTGCACGAGCTTGAACTGTGGGCTTAGTAGACACCCCAGGAAATCCCACAATACAAGCACAGCAAAGGAGGATTATACTGGTACCATGGGAGGTGACAGTGGATCAGGCCCGGTAATAGCGAGCAATACCAACTGCGATTTGGTTTGCCATCGGGGGAGGTCACTTGGTTGATCAGAACACGGTAGATTGCAGCTGCAGTCCGTTGACGATGCGCCACAGTATACCTGGCCAAGACATGCAAGCTAAACGGGTTTCCTCAGAAATCGGGACCCTTAGAGACCTTTGGCATACATGAGATTATGTGGAGGTTCTAGGCTATAGGAGGCGATGAATATTTCGACAAAAGTCTAGACCGAAATCGGTCTTGTGCTTCAAGGGGCCTGGTCTGGCGTGAATTGGAGACCAAAGAATGGAATCCTATGATCTATGGTTCTTAGTGAAGGTCTTTTGTTGCCTCAAGCCCTATATTGAGGACCTATTGCTACCATATGACGAATAGGATCCTAATTTGATAGGGGTCAGGGTAAAAAAAACATCCCATTACTTACTTTCACATGTTCATGAGCAGTCTTTGGTGCGTGCAGGGGCTGATAAAGGATGATTCGTTTGATCTTCACATGTGCATGCCCAGACTTTGGTACATACAGGGGGCTGATAATCCTTTCGCCCCTAAACCCTAGACCCTAATATGGGTGGTTGTCAAAATTATGGTCCCTTTTTGGGATCCCTATTATAATACGGCACCTAATAGTTAGGGTACCCAACAGAAACCATAATTCTGACAACCACCCATATGAATAGAGAGCCTGATGCAGGCGTGGAGCCGGCCTAAGTGTGTCTCCAAAGGGCAACTCGATAATGGACAATGAAATGGAAACTAGGAGTTTATATAGGTGTATAAGGACCCAAAAAGCTCAATGTAGGTGATGTTTACAGACTTTGGATGTGAATAGCGTAGAGCCCTCAACAGTAGAATAGGGCTTGAGGGTACATGTTACCTTATAGGGTTTAGCGTCCTCAACATTAGGATAGGGCTTGAGGGTACATGTTACCTTATTGGGTTTAGGGTCCTCAACATTAAATAGGGCTTGAGGGTACATGTTACCTTATAGGGTTTAGGGTTTAGGGTTATCAAGGGAAAATGCGACATTGCCCTGACCTGCACAAGTCAGGAAGAGGCGTTTTGATTGTAGGTAAGCTTTGAAACACCACTAACACATCAGCAGGTTGCCCAGTAACCCCTTAATGATAAGGGTCATGGTTTTCCTAATGTTGAGCTTGAATAAGGAAACCACAGATTAAGAAGGGAACAAGGGTACTACTGGGGAGCTTAGCATCAAGGGCCGTTCGCAATTTCCGGAGGGCTGGCATTCATTGAGGATACATGTTGAGAGGAGTGCCAAAATGCGCTGAAAGTGGACGTGGCCTGGTCTCCCCCCCGGAGGATAGAACGAACCCGTTGGGCTGCAACAAGTTGTCCCTTGAATGCTCTACTTACTGGTGGTTACTAAGGAATGAGGGAAAGATTACACAGGGAGTGATGTGGGGACCATATTCGCTTATTCCCTGCTATCACCCAGTAAGTCCATGTTCTGAGAGCTGGTCTTTCAAGAGAAACGGTAACGCCATACCACCTTCAACCTACACCCTACATCATGTTTGTGTGACGGCCCGAGAGACCCTTCCTGAACTGAAGCCCCAAAGTTTGAGGCCTAAACGACAGCCCCAACCCTGAACCCTACAGCGTACGAAAAGGATTGCGAAGCCTGGAGGCGGAGTTGTTCCGCCAGAAACGTTCTGAGGGTCCATGACCTTTGGCTGAGGCTCCATTGACCCGGGCCCGAGTCTAGAAACTTGATCAAAACCCGGTAGTTTCTAAGTTAAAGGGCCCTATTTTGGTACCCCTGAATATTAGGTTCCGCAATATAACCTGTAACCAAAAGGGGCCCGCAATTTTGAGAACAACGCAATTTTTTGAATGTAAGATTGTCAGTATGCGCGCCCCATGTAGAATATGGAATACGCGGGGGCTGCTCTAAAGGTCCTTGTAAAGAAGGGACCATTGGGAAAACACTTCCTTAAAAAGGGGATCCTACTCAAAGAGGGAACCTACATCGTGACCATGTTGGGGACAAAGATTTTGAACAACTACCACCTCTATAAGGACCCTCGGATGAAACCCTAAACCCTAAACCCCTCAACCGCATACTAGAGGCCCCGAAACAACTGAGCACTGTCCCGCTCACGCTTGTCGGCCTCCACCTCCCAGAAGTGCAGGGGGGTTAGGGTTTAGGGTTTAGAGCACGCTTAGAGAGACAGCCTGGCATGAACCCGATCTGGGACGCCTAAACCCTAAACCGCGTGCACACCAGAGCACTGGCATCTTCGTACTCCACCAAGGAGGACAGGTGCCATCGGCAAGTGTAAAATCTTACTGGTGTCTAGTAACGGTCGAGTAGAGAATAGGGGAATAAAGTCCCTGTATAGCCCCCCTGCCTAATTATACTGTAATCCTTTTTCCCTCCTAACCCCGCAAGAAAACCGGAGTCACCCCCTCATTTTGCAATCAGATGTCGAATGCAGACTTTACATAAGCAATGGCTGTCCTTGCTACGCCCGTAATATGCTGACTTGTCCGGCAACCGGACTTGATTTAGGCAAATGGGTGCATGCGCAAGACATGGTAGCAGCAGCACCGAGCCTTCAAATAGAGATATGTAAGAAAAACAAGTTGAAAACTAGAACTTCCAAACCTCAAGGGTTTCATGGCAAGATGGGTAAGGATGTATGAGCAGTCAAGCTGTTTCAGTCATGCGATGTTATGAACAGGTCCCTAAAAACATGTCAGCAGGTGCTGCACGGCTGTCCAAGCTTCCACACATTGCTCTTAGGAGGACCCCACTTCATGATCTGTAAGTCTTTTGTGGGGATCCCATCAAAGTGAGGGGGTTTCTCGATACTCAGCACTTTCATCCCTTCATCTCAAATTAAGCCCGAAAGCCCCAAGCGGCAAACCTCAAACCCCTTAACCCAAAAACTGTGTAAGCGCACGACTTCTTGCACTTGCGGTAGCACAGGACCGAGTATGTGAAGATTGTCCCACACCTTGCACATTGACAGCTCGAGGAATGGGATTTCGAACGTCATTCGCGCCAGTTGCCAGTGATGAGCGATGATTTCGGTCAGCGAACTAAGAAACATCTTGCATCAAAGTTCACAACCAGAGGTCTAGAATACCACTTGAGTGAGCTCTCCAAGCAAATGCCTGCCTAACAGCTCTCACTGCCTTCAGCAACATACAAGATTATCTGACTGCCTATCATTCTGCGCACCTGGTGTCTGAACGGACGGCCTCATGGGAGCATTTCTGTTTGCGTGTCCTTTCGATCTGAGGGGTCAATGTGCCAAAGTTGGGATCCCTACATGCCCTCCCTAAATCCTAAACCCTAAACCCTATGATTACAGTCAGAAGCAGGCAATGATTTGCAACATATCCAAGCCCGGTCAGGGTAAGGCCTCTAAGCTACTGTAGGAGTCGAAATACTTACGCCTACACCCTAAACCCTAAACCCTGCGTATCAACTAGAGGTCTATTAGAGGAACCCTGGACCAGAACTATACAAGGCAACTGAAACCACTTGGGTTCTACATTCCTCCCTATACCAGAATTATACAAGGCAACTATGACTACTTGGGCTTCTAGATTAAGGGCGTCCTAAACTCGAAAAGAAATAAAGCCCTAAAAACTTTGGGATTGATATTGCTGCACCCCGGCAAATCACCTACCCCTGAAAGTTTAAGGGTACCCAAACTTTTTGGTCCATGCTATCTATCATCTATGTCTGTATCTACCATCATCTACCCCCAAAGGTTAAGGTCGTTATGCATCACGGTGGCCTGAACATTCAGGTCTGCAAAGTACTCTACCTGTCCGTGGATTGGGCTTTGCAAGGGTCACTAGGGTCATTAGGGACGCTTAATCCCATTACCTGATGAACTACCCACATATACTGCCTATAAACCCCATATACACCAAGGTGGTCATTATCAACCCCTCCAAAATACAAAGTCCTGGTACCCATCAAAGGTCGATAAGAGTTGAGGGTTCAGCACCCTAGGCTTTTTTTCTGCAGGACCCTGGGCTTGAAAAACTAAGTCGCCTCGAGGTAGGACTTAACCCCTATACCTTGCATAATGCACGGGCCTATTCTCCGTACTTGTGATTAGCAGGTCCCAAACCCTAAACCCTAAACCCCTAAACCCTAAACCCAATTAGATAATATATGGAGGGAATGCACAGTAGGGACCTTTTCAGGGGTAATACAGGGTCAAGAAGAGGAACGTTTGGAGGTACATTATAAGATGCTTGTACCTGGGCACCAGAAGGGGATGGTATTCGCAAGTGAGCCCTAAACCCTATACTCACCTTCTATCAAGGACAGTTCCAGGTGGGTAGTTACCCTTATAAGGGGCCTATATAAACCTCATATAGGCCCATTACCCTTATACGAGCCTTATATGAGCCTTCTATGGGGGTACTCACCTGGTAGCTACCCACCTGAAACTGTCCCTGATTCTATAACCTCTGTCGAAGAATGAAGCCCCCTTCTACTTAAAACAAATGCTTCAATGTCCAAGGGGCCTCAAAATGTGGGACGAAGGTAGGTGGGCTAAAGGTCCCCTTGCTGTAGATGCCGTTCTGTTGGAGCTTGCTTCCCATACACCACCTTCTCTTACCTCACCTCTAAACCCTAAATCCTAAACCCTGAATTCTAAATCCTAAGCCCGAAACCGTGAAACCTAAACCCTGAACCCCAAACCCTGAATCCTATACCCTCGACTTTACACCCTAAACCCTAAGTTCACTAACAATTTCAACCCAGAGTTCTGGGAATTTGCGTCCTGCTACATTTTTGGTGGGTCTCCGTAAGTCACGGATGTTGTGGGAGTCCCTGCAATAAGGGCTATAGTGCATTGGGGTTAGGGTTTTAGGTTCTACTTCGGCCCCTTATGTCACCCCCGACCCCTTTCAGGGCATCAGTTGAAGACGGGAAGCAACTCTTATACCAATTCTAGTGGTGTTCATCCTATTTTCCATTATCGCTATAAACCCCTACATAACCCCAATATAGTGTAGTAGCTTCCATTTTATTTTCCATTACACCTATATAACCCCAATATCTCTAAACCCTATGCAGTTGATGAATTGAAAGAGAAACCTTGCGCTGAAATTATGGATTCCCCTCCTATGCCCCCAGGTTCCCCCTTGATAATGAAAAAAATGGAAACCTTAGGGATTCTAGGGATACATAGGCGCTTTATCACATATTCTATAGGGTTCATAAGGGTCGTCTAAGGATAATAATTAAGGAGTTGGAACCTAGTGATGTAGCATGGGGGCAGGTAAAAGGGGAACGCATGATAAACATCAAACCCTTGCAGTTTGCAGGGAGTGAATCTGGCCGACTAGTACTTGGCGCTATGAATCCAAGTGATTAATGCTGCGAGTTTATCTAGGATAGTTCACCTCTTTATCTGAGGAGTCCTTCAGTTTCGAAGACTAAGGAGCTAGCTAGCCGACGAGAACGACGGCATCAGCTTGCTTGAAGGAAGTCTTGCAGTAGCGAAAACACTAGAAGAATGAGGGGGCACAACTCCAGAGCGCAAAAACATGAAAATCCAGATCCAATCCAGAAGTAATGCTATGCATACACACATGCACATATTCACAGTGCATTTCTACGACCTGTGTGCCCAGGTGGTGCCACATATGAAGGTCCCCACCAAGAGTGCTAGAGTAAACCCTAGACATGCTAAATGACTACCCAGGCTGCTTCCACGCAACGAAACCCCTGAGCCATCGTGGAAGGTCACAATGACTACCTAACGATATGCATACATTCCCCCCCCCCTCCCCTCACTTTCCACAGACTGACAGAACCCTGACACGGTTCCTTGCTACATCCCCGTTACGCTGCAAGCAGGCACTGGGTGGACTTTTCCTGAAACTTGCGCCCAAGTCGATGCAAACGATCTGGAGCTAATTCGGCTTCAGAACATCATGGCTTGGGGTCTACACAGGGGCGTTGAGTCTCTTGAGTTTTTACAGGCGTAGTGTCGTCAGTGTTTAGAGTGCTGCTTGGTGCTGAAGGTCTTTAACCTGAGGTTGCAAAGTGTATGGAACTCGAAGCACTTTTATTCAGCCCCTCAACCAAAATCCCTCCAGTTTAAAGTCCAGAGCCTAACCCTAACTCCAAACCCCAAACAAGGCGCCATAAACCCTCAATCTGAGAGCTTCAACTATTGCAAGCCCTAGACGCTGAAGTCTCAACCCTCAACCCTAAACCCCGAGCCATCAAACCCCTCGACCCCAAGCCTTCAGCCCCAAACTGTATAGATCTAAAACCTCACCTCAAGCCCGAACCTTCAACCCTTAACCTTGAAACCTATGCGGTTCTTGGCTTGCGCCTGCTACGGAAAGCAGGCTGCAAGTGTGACAGTTTCATTTCAAGTCTCCGAGGCTCCTATGCCAGTACATTTCCCTTGGGGGCTTCCCAAAAATGGGGGGACCCTTTAGAGGGGGTTTATAGGGGTTGTATAGAGATATATAGGGGTTAGGGTTTTAGGGCTTAGGGATTATAGGTCAACCCACATAGCCATTGGCCTGAGCTATCGTAATATTTCCCGCATCACAGCAGCTTGACTGAAAGGTTCTTGATGTCTTGAACTTACGGATTCTTAGTAGGGAATAAGGGAATATAATCCGTATTTAGGCCCTCTACAATCTATTCCCATATTAAAAAGCCCTAAACCCGAAACCCTAAACCCTAGTAAGGATTTCTTGAAGGGAGTAGGGAATTCCCGTTGGCCGGAGGCCTCCGGCGGGCTGCTGGAGCCCTTGTCTCCCCTCGTTCTTGGGGTTTAATGTTTAGGGTTCAGGGTTTAGGGTTTAGGGGTTTTGGGTTTATGGGTTTAGGGTTTAGGGTTTAGGGGTTTAGGGTTTATGGGTTTAGGGGTTTAGGGTTTATGGGTTTAGGGTGGCATTCCACCTGTTAACTGTTACCTGTTGGGGTCTTCCCTGGTCTGGTGAAATCCAGTATGGACTTTGTGGTCTGTTCTGCTAAGCATGTCTAGTACAGGGTCTACAATTGCAACTGCCCATCTTCTCTTTTTTTGGACGTGGCGGTGGTTGAAAACAAGTTCAGGGGTGCCTTTCGGGTGACTCCGTTCGGGTGACTCCGTGCAACTGGCTCCCAAGCGTTGGCTACCCGCCCCAAACCTATTTGACCTTGCCCGCTAAATATATATGACTTTCCGAGTTAGTGCGCGAATTCATAAATTTAGTGGGCAAGGTCATTGGTGGAATCTCAGGGCTCTAATCTGAGCACTTATTTAATTTGGGCCCCCCCCCCGCCTGAATAAGAAATGGAGGGCGCCAGATTTGAAGAATGATTGGGGCTCCTGGAACTCAATTTAAAAAGACCATTCCCGCGTCATTGGGGCTCTTGGACCTCGATTAAATAAAAAATGAACATGCGTATTGAGTATCTCGATTATCAGGATTGGTTCCGCAGAAAATTTCTGCAAATGTAGTCCCTTATCCCAACACGAAAAGCAACCTTAGTTGTAGCTAGCTCTGGAGGCTAGTTTTACACCCCAAAAAATTCTGTAAATGTGAACCCTTTCATAAAACAAGTGCTCAGATCAGGCTGGAAATTTAGGGTTCAAGGCTGGAGCTTTATGAGGTTTAGAGTTTAGGGTTCAGGGTTCAGGGTTTAGGGTTTAGGGTTCAGGGTTTAGGGTTTAGGGTTTAGAGTTTAGGGTTCAGGGTTTAGAGTCGAGGATTCCGGATTTAGGGTTCAAGATTCAGGGTTTAAGGTATAGGTTCCTTAGCTAAGGATGCGGGACCCACGGGGGCGGATGGGTATACGTCCATTGCTTCATAACGCTGGTTAACGGGTGTATGCTTGGTCTTGAAATGCGGAACCCTAAACCCCAAACCCTAGTTGGATGCCTAGGGCTTGATTCAATCCAGTAGTCCGGCGCGGTCGGCCATCAGTGAGGCCTTGGGCAAAAGAAGCTGAAGCTGAGGATTCAGAGGCTTAGGGTTTAGGCTTTGGAGTTTATAAGGTTTAGAGTTTTGCGCTTAGGGTTTACGGTTTAGAGTTTAGGGTCTGGGGGTTGGGGTAGGTGCTAGCCCCTGAACCCTAAACACCTAGACTGCGCTAGGTTCAGAATTTTTGGTTGGGACTGAGGGCCTGGGACCAACTGAGATTCGAAACCAATGGCTTGTCGGGGTTAGGGTTATGGTTTAGGGTTTAGGGTCAGGGGTTCAGGATCCTCAAGGCATGTGGGCTCTATGGAGGCTGGGATTTAGAGATTGGGCTTCAGAGGCATCAACAGCAATAAGCGGCCTGGATGCCTCCCACAGATACCTAGCAAAACCTTCTATATTTGGGGGTTTCCCAAAATTAGGAATACCCTTTTGGGGGTCCCCATAATAAGGATTATATATTTTGGGGTATGTATTGGGTCCCCTTCTTTAGGGGAACTACCATTTGCTTGCAGGCTTGTGTCTGAGGTCTACTGCCTGTGCCAATATTTGGACCCGGTCGAGTCTAGGTTGGCTTAGTTACTTGGAGCATCATGGGTATTGCGAGCAATATCTAGACGGCCCACCAGCCAAGTACGCAAACTTGCTTCCAAACAGCCCTGCGCCTCTGCCCCTGATCAAATGGCTCGAAATCAACACGCGCAAGCTTTAAAAATTACCAACATGATTTTTAGGACTGTTCGAGGCAACCTGTAGCATGCTTATGCCGGACATCTATGCGTAATCGCTCAGGCCCCAACATTCGAGGTTCACTACTGGGATACCAAGCATTAGTGTTGGACATTAAGCTGACAAGCAACAGACGCACCATTGCTCCAACCCCTTAACCCTACACATTGAATCCGTAGTCTGCGAACCCGCATCCCTAAACCCCAAGGCCATAAGACCCAAATCCTAAACCCTAATCCTAAACCCCCAATGCTAAATTCCCCCCAACCCCAGTTTGATGACTCTGCCGCCCGAATGCGCGCAGCCAGGACTCCGTTAGTAGTGGAAGGCCTTCCCAGATGAAAATTAGATCCACTAGAATTATTGGGTTTAATAAGGGTCCAATTTTAAGGTGAAGACATAGGGATTATAGAGGGGCTGGGACGGGTCTATTTCGGGGATCGAATTTTTAGATCCTCCCAAAGGTAAGGTTTCCGTAGTTAGGGTTGGGTGGGCGGGGACTACCTAAAGCCTGCCAACAGAACCGTACAAAGGTAACATGTGAGATTCGAGAAATGGGTTCGAGAGAAAAGGATAATATTGCTTTTTAAAAAGGTCCGCATTTTGATAATCCCCATCTATCAGGCGCCAGGCTTCTGCGGGGGAAACCTAGACCTCTACAGTGCCATGTGCTACTTGGCATGTGTAGCTGTGTCTGTAGGGGTCAAAGGCCTGATGTCATCAGCTCCTAGTGCTATCTCCGATGGTTGCCCACTGGCACAGCTAAGCAGCTACCCTTTCTGGCCCGCGTCTCGTGGACATGTGGGAACCGTCACGAAGCGAGTAATAGACCCTACACCAAGGACACAGGAGTCTTCATCGCCCATGCCCTGTCGCCCGGGATACCGTTCAAGTTGATCCCTACGCCCTCCCCGAACAGACTCGAGACCCCTGCAAAACTGGCATTCCTGCTCAGTGCGGCTCCCTACATGTTTGTAGAGGTCCAAACCTCCCTCAAGCCTCAAACCGCAAAATTCTGCTAAAACAATGTGTGTACCCCCTGCAGCAGCATCGTTCCTTCAAGTCATGCTGGCACAGTTCGGTGATCGCTTATTACTGCTATTCTCATTACTATGTGAGAAAACTGAGTGTTGCTGTTTAAGGATGTTAAGTGGGGAACAAAGACTATCACGAAAAGTGCTCATCACACAACCCACTTAACCCCGAGATTGGGCTCAAGCCATCGTGCTCAAGTGAGAGGGGGCGTGAATCCTGGCAATCACTGAACAAACCCCTATACTAATACCTGAGGCACGTCAAACCATTCCAAGAGGCCCTGAAACTGCAAGTGCTGCATACAGTTTAGGGCTTGCAGGGCTGGAGCTTCCTGTCAGCGACCTGTTTACTCGACAAGGCTCAATTCTAACATGCCTTTTGGGGTGCGGTACGAAGGCATCTAATTTCAGGAGGTAGAGAGAATCGTATAGCGCTGTGGGCATTGCAATGCTGACTATCGAAACCTGAAACTTGGCGAAGAGACGGCCAGAGCAAGTCAAACCCCGACGTTCAATTCACCCTTTAGCTTCATGATCCTTACATTACGCCCACCCCCTCCAAACCTTAAACCGGACACGCTCAAGCCTGAACCCTGAACCACGACACCCTGCACCCGAAATCCCAACACCCAAAGCCCAAAACACTAAACCGTGTCATCCTCGACCCTACATCTCAAACCATGACACTCCACACCCTAAACCCTTTACCCATGACACCCTAAACTGCTACACGCTAACCCCCAGGCCCCAAACTGCGACAGCGTAAGCCCTGGAACCTACACCACTACACCCGAAACTCTAGCTCCCGAAACGCTAACACCCTGATCCCTACACTCGACCACTACAACCATAAACTCCGAACCCCAGATCCCAACCCCAACATCCTAAACCCGAAGCCTTCCTTATGAGATTACTATTGCTGTTACTAGTGCTGTCATTAAGACTGATACTTACTTCTCCCATTACTCACCTGTCTCTTTACGTAACCAGGCCCCAGAAAAGTTCCATGCTTTGGATAAAGACAGAACATACCCCCCACCCCACCCCCCACCCCCACGCCAAAACCCTGAACTCTAAACCCTAAGCCCCTCAGGAAATACGTCGCTACTTCTTCAGACATCTCGATCCAAGCCTAAGAGCAAGGAGGAGGTCCAGCTCAAACTGGATCCGCCTCATACGTATATAACCGTATGTAATAAGACTGTATATACACACACGTGTTTATGTGTGTGTATATATATATATGTATATATCAAGGCTTGGGGTTCAGAGGCGGCTATAAGGCTTTAGGTAGGTAGGTAGGTAGGTAGGCAGAGAGAGAGAGAGAGAGAGTGATGAGAGAACTCAGTAGCGTACATTACATCACAGGCTAGTAGGGTTAAGTTGTACAGGGGTTATGTAGGCTGAGGAGATTTACAGGACCAGGGATATTACCGCAAAAGGAATTTTTACAACAGGAAACAGAAACTCGGTTTAATCCAGGGTTTAGAGGGATATCTTACTGGTGTTAGCAGGGAATAGAGGGATCAAAGCGGAAGGATTTCGTGGGGGCTAATTAGGATTCCTTGTCTGCTAACAGCCAGCCGCCCCAGCAGGGGTACTCCCAGACCCAGTTCAATAGGATGACAGGAGCGTACAAGGCTTATGGTTTAGGATTTAGGCTCTAAGCCCTACACCGTAAAGCAGGTGACCTATGAATGAATATGTGGCGATTCTGGCGAAATTACTCGATCCGTTTAGTCCTGAGCTAGGGCAGTATAGCAAAGGACTTTGTAAGGTGCTCATGGTTTGGGAGACCCTTTTCCCTAAGATCTAATCAAATCCTATAAAACCTACATCCTAAATCATCAACCCTAAACCCCAACCCCTAAGGATGTCAGGGGCTCTTATTGGGGCTCAGGCTTTACAGGGTCAAGTCAGGGGGCTCAAAGAGTGGGATGAAGGTGGGCGGGCTAAAGGATCCCTCACTCTTTTAGGGTTTCGGATGTAGATTCCCTCACGCTGGGGCTTATTCCTCTACCCATCTTCCTTTACCCACATCTGAAATCCCCAACCCTTCAAACCCCCAAACCCTAAACCCTCACCCTACAACCCTAAATCCCAAAGCCCCAAACTGAAAACTCAACCTTTCCATTGAACACCAGTAGAACGAAAAGAAAAAACAAAAAAACATCTCGTTCCCGGGGTTGCAAGCAACAGAAATTCAGAATCCTAAGCCCTAAACCTTCAAACCTCCACACCCTAAACTCTATGAGGCTTAAACCCGTGACCCTAAATCCTAAACCCCATAAACCCTAAACCCTAAACCCTGAACCCCTAAACCCTAAACCCAATCCTCTTCGAACCTGCTGCCATGGCGCCCCACAGGAAGGCGAGAACTCTCTGCCACCCGCTCCTCCCTCTTAGGAACTGCCAGAAGATGCCTGCACTTCCCAAGTTAAGTTTAGGGTTTAGGCTTTAGGGTTTAGGGGCGTTTAGGGTCTAGGGTTTAGGGTTTAGCGTAGGTTTCAGGGTTAGGGCTGTCAGGGTTCAGGGTTTAGGGGCATGGTGTATGGTTCAAAGGTTTCACAGTTTATCGTGGCTTCCTCTTCCTTGTTCAGGGCTTTGGGGCTTCGACATGCGCATCGCACAGCAGGCAAAGCGGAATCTCAGGGTTCCGGTCCGACCCAATCCTGAGACCACTTGGTCACAACCAAGCTGCATAGCGTTACGTACCCATACAGGTAGGCTAACCACCGGCAGCCTGCTCCTTGACCTCAAAACTAGGTACAGTAACACAACAGGACAAAACCCACAAAAAAAGCCAAGGGCTCTTGCTCTACATACTCTTGGGGGTTCGGGCAAAGAGCCACATGAAAGAAAAGGTTCATGAATGGGCTGGCTCGCGCAGAGCAGGACTCGTTGCGGTTCAGTTGTAGGAGTTCAGGGTTCAGTGTTCAGTGCCCAACAGACATGGAAACTGGAGCTCCATAAAGGGGCTTTTATAGGCGGTATGTAGGGTAGGGATGTCTACACTTTGGGGTTTAATTTTTCTACCACCTTCTTGGAAAGGGCTCGGGGGGCCAAGGGGGACCACACCACCCCAATCCACGGGCTTCATGCATCAGATGTGACAGACAGGTTGGCTTTCATTGCAGGCATGTCTGCGCACCCAACCTTTACCAAACCCAAAGCCCCGGGTTTAGGGTTTAGGGGTTTAGACCCCGAAACCTTCAGTGCGGAGCAGATTTCTTCAAGTTGTTCGCATCCGTGCAGGACCTATCTAATGGGTGCGCCTTCCTTGAGACTCGCCCAACGTGCACCTGCGATCGCTTAGAGTAGCAACTGCACCCTAACCCTAAACCCTAGACCTACCTACAGCTACTGAAGGTGCCTAAACAACCATGTTGGGGTCTCTTTGGTACGCTAGACCAGGATTATATGGCGGCTACCCAAAATTGGGGGTACCCTTGTGGGGGTCCCAATCATATGATTTGTAGTAGCTTGGGGTCTATGTTGGGGTCCCCCTTACTTTGGGAAACTACCAAAACCTAGGACCATAACAATGTTGGTAATTATTCCGGGCCCCACGCTGATAACCCTTGTTTTGCAACAGGGCTCTTGCGTGTCCGCCAGAAAGTAAGAGCCACCAAGCACGAACCATGAGCCCTACTGGCTCAAGGCCCATACATGACGCAGCCAACCCACAGGAACTACTTCAGACAGGACGACGCCCCGCCCTAAACCCTAAACCCTAAGCCCCGGCAGCTACAGGGAGGGCTGAGCTGCTCCATGGCCTCTGCCAGGATCCCTGTAAAAAGCTGGCCGAGGGATGCAGCCACTTGCAGCTGTTTCATTCCATCACACTTCAAGGGCAAGGTTTAGGATTTAGGATTAGGATTGGGGGTTTATGCCCCGCACTGAACTATGCTCTGGAAAATCTTTCAAGCTATGCCTTCTCATGGACATCAGCACCATGCTGCAAGAGCAGGTGGACAATTTCCTGCTTGGGTGCGTAGACACTGGCATTGGCATGTTGCAAGGGAGTGATCCTTCTTCTACCCTTGAAGATAGGCATATTAACTGTCGCGCCAAACTCCAACAGCGCGCGCACAGAATCTACATCGTTGATGTCAACTGCTGCTCCCAGAAAAGTCATACCCTTTGTAGAACGCTCTTCTGAATGTATTCGACCATCACTGTCAGCGCGGGCCTCCAGCAGCAAGCGCACTATGTCTGGCTGCGGCGTCCTGCAAAGTGCAAACGCGAGCAGGCCCGAAGCACCACTGGCACCCAGAATTTCCGACAAAAGACGCATCATATCCAGATCGCTGTTGCAAACTTTATCTTTCGACCAGGGCTCATCAAGGTTGAAGTCGGCATTAAACTCCCACAAAAGGCGTGCGATGTCTGCGCGGCCAGTCTGCACTGCCATCGCCCGGGGTCTGAATTTATGGCAGTAATCGTAGCCGGTTATCTATCCGCTAAGTTTGCTGGGCTCAGCACCTCCTTCCAACAGCAAGCGGCAGATATCCAGATCTTCCACTACAACAGCTGCCCCAAGCGGAGTTATTGCTCGAAGCTGGTCTTCCTCGTAGTCGGCGTCACGGCCACCAAGCCACCACTTTCTGCAATCCCTGTTCACGTCGGCAAAGGCCTCCAACAGCAGACTTGCAACACTGGTATGCCCAGACAGGCATGCCAAATACAGGGGGGTTTGATCCAGTTGTTCAAAGTCGCCACTCTGTGCAGAAGTGGAGCCATCTGGATGCTCCGGCCGGTAAAGTATCTCCTCGACTTTGTCCACCGCGCCTGCAGCAACAGCATCTCTCAAGTGGGTTTGCTCTGGAGAAATGGAACAGTAATTCATCCTGATGAGCTGCAGTGGCGAATCTTCCGCAGCAACCAAATCGTCGTCGTCCAATACACGATCTCCGCGCAAAAGCCGCAGCCTGAAGCGGGATAGACCGGTCACTTCCTGGGCTGCTGATCAGATAGATAAACAAAATTGGGTTCAGGGTTTCGGTAAAGGCTATTATGGAGTTTAGTGTTCAAGGTTCAGGGTAAATTACCATCAAGAAAGAGGACAAAGAAAAGAACATGGCAAACGACAAGGAAACTGGCATTACATAACATAGTCACCTTCAGTAAATCATTCGGTTTGTTATTATGGTAACTCAGCTCAAAACCCTCAACAGCAACGCAGCTTCCTTCAGTTGTTGCTTTACAAGCCGAATCTGCACCGCGTCCTGGAGCGGTAACTCCGCAACAGTGTCTCCAAGCGAGTGGATGCATAGCGTAGGCCCAGCAGGCTCCATGGGCATTCGTGGGCCTTGTGGGGCCCTAGGAGATGCAGAGACTAATTACACGGGAATGATATCCTCAAGTCCTAAACTCTCAGAACAGGGATTCTAAGGTTCGGGAAACGCTGAACCCTGAACCTTTTAAGCTTTAGACTTTGAAATCCAACCCATAAGGGCCCACGTGGTCCTTCTGAGAGCCGGCAAGCAAATTCGTTTTCGTGCAAGCTATCCTGAAACTGTGCGAATCGCTATTTCCGTGATGCTCTTGGTAGTTCGAGCTTCACTGGACTGGGCTGCTATTAACCAACTTAATTTCAGTTACTATAGTCGGGAAACTGTATAAACGACTATATATATATTTCTATTTATATAATTATAAGTACATACACCCATTCTGGTAACTTAATTTAAGTTCCTTTACAAAAACCCAGTTGATGACCTTGTCAGGCCGCTGCGTAGGGTGAATGCCTACTTACTCGGAGGGGCCAAAGGGGTATAAGCGGTTAAGGGTTTAGGGCTTAGGGTTCTACATGGGAGAGACGTTGCTTTCATAGGTCCCACGAACCCTGCAAGTGGGATAACCCCCAATGGCCTGCGAAGAACAACACACATTCCGCAGGTACCTGGCCGAGTTGGGCTTAGAGGTTAGGGAGTATGGGTTTGGTTTTGATGGGTTTTGCGGCTTGGGGCTTAGGGGGTAGAGTTTAGGGGTTGGGGTTGAGAGTAGGGTCCAGAGTCCAGAAGAATGCTCCAGGGCCCCATATTGCCAAAATCAGCCACTAGTTGACGACTTCAGGGCCCAAAGTAAGTATCATTTATACACTTGGAGACCCAGGGAACAAGGATACGATTCTGAGGCTCGGGTTAATCCATACTTGCACCGGGAGTCTGCGGGAGTCCTCGTCAGGCTCCTGCATGGAGATACTGGGCTGCTATTCAGGAACTCAGGTTAAGTTACTATATCCTGGAGACCATATAAGTTACGATATATATATATATACCCACTCGGGTAACTGAATTAAAGTTTCTGAACTGCAGCCCAGAACAGCTGGTAACTACGCCCTGAGCCATTTTTGCAGCATGGGCTGAGGTCGAAAACCTGAAACCCTAAACTCTGAGTAATGAGGCAGCTGCAAGGTTCGTTTCATACTTTTACAAATAACAGCACTGTCGACTTCACGCAGCTTAGCCTTCTACCATCCAACTCGCTACTTGCGTTGCAGTTCGTTTCTGAATGCTGTTGGCAGGCAAGCTGGAAACTCAGTACACCAACGCTAAGTAGCGCCAAGCCGTTGAAACTGTATGTCTGCCTTGCTTAATTGTCCAACTAGACTCCCAGATTCCCTCCCACATTTTTGCGACTCCTATGATAATGACACACGGAAATTAAAGAAACAAGTGTACTTCCTTGTCCCCAGGAAAGTGAGGGCATCCCAACATGGTCATGAAAAATACGAAATCCTACAACAGATTGACTGGCAACACATGTGCACAACCACACTGCAAGTCAGCAAGTCCTCTGTCCTGATTTGTTCCGAAAACGCTGCATCATCTCTGCAACGGCAAAAACTATAAAACATGGTAGCTCTGCAACGGAAACATGGCTTTCACTCTGTATAATTCTGCGTAAGCAGGTACATGATCCCAGGGTCCCTAGAAAAGTGTCTTCGTTGGCCTGGGTCCTGTCTAATACCCTGGCTATGTATGACTGACATATGCTGCAACAACCCTAAGCTTAGAGTCCCTTCCGAAGAGGGGTCATTTCAGGATAATCTGGGAATAATAGGGTTTCCCCAATATAGTAGCTCAAATTAAATTCTCCTTAACGGCAACCCAGTAATCACCTGTCAGAGAAAATGACATCAGCCCTGAACCTGGCCCCCAGCAGAGCCTTCACAGCAGAGGATGGCGAGCTATTGCTCAAATAGCCGTGCCTGCCAGGTGTGAGTCTTCCCCTACTTGGCCCCCAAGATACAGTAAAATAGTAGCCCAAAACCTCTAAAAGCCAATTATGTTACATACTTTTGGGGCTCAGGTACTTGGAGTTTCAGGGGTAAGTCTAACCAGTTGCCTACAAGGTTTAGGTTTGAGGGTGCGGTTTGGGGTTGAAGGCGCCACGGTACTTACACGGCAAGTATGACCATATGCGGGAAGGTACGGGGGCTCATAGTTGGGTTATAGTTATAATGTAGTTGGGCCACAATGACATTGAAAACATACAAGTAAGGGTCCCAGTACCTAATATCCGAGTACTTGCGATTTGGGTAATAGGGGAGAAAAAGCAGTACAGGTGTTGGCAAGGAAATGATTATCGCATATTTAGATACATAGGGTTCGTCTCGCCCCCACTGGGGTTTAAGGTTGAGGGGTTGGGATCTGTATGTTGGGCTGGTCAAGATGTAGGTCCCTGTCTTGGGTACTGTACCCCACATTTTAGGAATCACATGATGCAGGGGATTAAAAAACAGATAGCACGCTTGACAACCTGGCATTTATCTGTACATGTTGAACATGTAGGGCATCATCTGGTTCTCCTGCTAGGTGTAGACTAGGACAATGGAAAAGAAAATGGAAACTACTATAGTATATAGGGGTTATATTATGATAATGGAAAAGAACATGGAAACTACTATGTGCATTTTGTGCATTTTAAAGCCCTGAATCCTTTTAGTTCGGATCTTTGTGCAGTTGGCGGGTTGTAGACTTGGGGTCTGGGGTTCGCGGCTGAGGACTACCCTAGACCTGGTGCGTTGGAGGCCTTTCGGGATGCTAAATCTTAAGGTAACTCCTGCATCCAATTAGAAGGACCCCCACCCTGTCAGTGGCTATTGGGCATCATAGGGATTCTATTAGGGTCCTCTTATATTCCTATTATATATATACCACTATTACAGGGTGGGGGGTTCCTCCTAATGCATCCACTGCGTAGGGTGGAGAGTTTAGGCCAAGATCCGAGGCCAAGCTGGTCCATGACAGTATTTAAAACGTTGAGGGCTTAGGGCTTGCGGTCGTCAAAACGACGGTCCCTTCTTAGGTTCTCATTACAAGGCGTCCACTAACATGTAGGGTATACCCAAGCGGGGGCGTAACACAATACATGTGCTGAACAGCTTCCATACAAGCAACGCAACAAGAGGCCGAGAGGCCTGTAGAGGCATCTGCACATGCCCGCAACGGCGTACTTGGCTCCTATCCGAGCATTTGACCTTACGTCGTGTCAAGCTTTGATGCCTAGAGTCTTGCTGGTTGCTAGTAGCTCCCGGTACTGTAGTGTCCATTTCTTTTCCATTTGCTCCTTACTAACAGACAACTAGCAAGGGGTTGGAGATCGTGTTTCGGGTGGTATGACAGGGACTTTTTCAAAATGTGGCTCTACATTAATTTATACGAGATATGCATGTCACCAGCATTAGGATCCTGGTTTGTGGGGTCCTTGGGAGGGGACCCAAACTACTCCTAAACCCTGAAGCCTAAACCCGAAACCCCCAACCCTAAACCCTAAGACCCTAACCCTAAACCCTAAACTCCACAAAGGAGAAGCTGAGGCTCAGGCACTGCAAATAGCCGCGCCTCCACGAAGCAAGAAACCGCGATGCCGAAGCCTCAGGCAAGAACTATCTGGAGGCTTGTGGGTTCATAGGGTTTAGGGTTTAGGGGCTTGTGGGTTCATAGGGTTTAAGGGTTGAAGATCGCTCCATGAAATTTCAACGGTACAGCTGTGAAGTTCATGGCGGCCTAACAGAAGCTAGCTTGGGTACAGCACCGCCTTTCGGCCCCCCCAAACCCCTAATAGCAATATAGTAGACTTGTGAAATGGGTGAATGTGAATGCTTAGAGGGTGGGGGTTGTGATGATTAGGGGACGGGGAATAGTGAGGGGTTGGCAGTTTTGACGCTGAACCATTAGCGCGTCTTATCTGACCAGGCATTCCCCAAAATTGGAATGCCCTATGGTCATGAACTAACATGAGTTTTCTTCGGCAACCCTAACCCCGACCCTCGTGACCCGGTATTACATCTATCACATGATGAATTGTGGCGGGGTTAAATTACCAAAAACCGTTCATTGTGGAAGGGGGTATGCGGGTGATGGGGAGATTTAGGGCAGGGCTGCCGCGAAGCGCAAACCCAAAAGGCCCAGGAAACATGAGGTTTTAGGCTTCAGGGTTTTGGGGCACCTTCCTTGGAACCCAAAAGACATCGAGAATGCCACTGCCACTGTCGGGGCTGTTTTAGAGTAAATAAAAAACTGAGGAGCTTCGAACCCTGCAGGGGGTCTGCGTAGTTCTGCCCATTGGGTGGTTTCCACAAAGAAGGGGAACCCGAGTATAGACCCTATGCACTTTAGCCCTAAACCCGAAACCCTTAGCCCTAATTGTCAGGAGCTCTACAAAGGGACCCAAACTTTGAAACCTCTCAAAAAGTAGCCCTAGACTTGCATCTTGCACATACCCAGACTCCCTAAAAGATCCAAAAAATGGAGGTTTCCTAAAATTAGGGGTACCTTTTTGGAGGTCTCCATAATAAGGATTATATCATTTTGGGGTCTATATTGGGGTCCCCTATTTTGGGAATCTACCAGATGGAGCCGCCTCGAAATAATCCCCTTACAGTGGGGAAACTAGGAAATTATGATAAGGTTCATCTTGTTTGGCTCCTTTGGGGGTTCTAGGTGGCTTAGGGGCCCATGATCTCAGAACCTGACCAAGTGCTTGGCACGCATCTTTTTCCATTCTTGCACGCCTTCTCGGAACAGAGGCAGCCCCAGATTTTTGGGCACCCCCCGAACAGTCAAGGAATCCTCAAGGGGGAACCATGTGGAGGGGAACCGACCAAGGACCCCAAGGTCCCATATAAGCTACAGTCTAAAGTCCTAGTATACTCCTTAATAACCCCTATCATACTCCCCAATCTAATCCCCTATATGACCACCTTTAAGGAGTTTAGATTATGGCTCACATGGTGTCCTGATATGCGGTCCCCCTGAAGGTTTCCTTAAAACGACATGATCAACTGAAGCTGCCTCAAATCTAGAAGTCCACTTTCGAAGTCCTACACTTGTCCTTTCAAGGGTTTTACTGCTTGGGTGCATGGATAAGCAGCTCACCTGGTTTTGAGACAGAGACATACCCACGTCTGGGCAGAAGAGCACTCGAGGTCGATTACCTCAAGGCAAGCTATGTGAAGCCGAATCCCGACACCGCCACACACTAAGCCACTAAATCTAAGTCGTCAAGTTAAACTGAAACCTAAATCCGGAATCCAAAGCGCTCTACAGCCTAAACTGCACATCCTGATTCCGCAACCCCTGAAGCCTACTCCCCGAACCTTATCTCCGAAACCCCCATTCCCAAACACCACACCCAAACCTTGAATCTAGGGAACTCGACCCTGACCTGTCACGTGAAGGCCAAAGATGGAATCAGGCGCCAGCGGCAGGGCGGTTGTGCCTCTCGCATTGCAATCTTCGCATGGTCCTGCTTGTGGACGGTTTAGGGTTCAGAGGTTTGGGTAGGCTAGGCCCTCCACCAAGTCGGAGCGGCATGATGGGAATAGGGAGGGGTCCTAAGCCTAAGACTCCGATAGTTGTGCAAGGTTTTGGGGGGTTCATGGGTTACCCTACGGGTTCCAGTACCCAATAACTCGTTAGTGCTAACTTGGTAAGTAGTCAGTGCAGTACAGATTCCAACTGTTGGGGAAATCGGGCACTTGGACCCTAAACCCTAAACCCTAAACCCTAAAAAGTTAGGGACAGGGATGTTGGTGCGATTTAGAAGGTCCAGGGTTTGATTGCCGGGCAATGGGGTTGAATCCATTCTTGTATGTCACGAATCCAAAGAGAACCTTCTGGGCAGAGATTCTACTTCTTGAGGAGATTTGGGTAATCCCAACCCACAACCTTCGGACGCCATTACAGTCAAATGCTGGCTGTGGGGTGCTGATGTGGTGGAGTGGGGTTCCCAAAACCCTCAAATCATACAAAGACTGCCAGTGGAGAACGCAAGAGCAAGAGTTGAGGTTCTCAGTGCGGATATCTACGTGTTTTCATCTGGGCTATGAGCTATAGTCTTAACTCCGAGTATCCCCGTTTAGGCCCATATTGTACTCCCCTATGTGGCCCCGTCTATAACACCTTTTAAGAAGTTTAGACTACAGTTCATATGAGGGCTCAAAATTCTCAATATCGTCTCTCAAGGGGAGGGTCGACATTACGATGCAGTCAGTCCACTCTCAAGATGCAAAGCTTGCTGTACATGGGCCATGCTCAAAATCAAGATTCTGTCGCATGCTGCGGACATGCTAGGATTCCCATGGTGAAGGCCCCTCTTTGAGAAATCCTTGCACGGAGGCCTCAAGCAGAACGTGCCTGCAGAACCCTCTGAAAATGGTCTAGCAGTATGTGCAGGACTTGCTGTGGAAGCAGAAAATCTTACACGACCCCTTGATCATCCTTTGTCTGGTCCGATGCCTTCAGAAAACTGAGACATAGAATGAAACAATACAGCATACGCCCCGGCTGAGGCAAGCCTGCGTGTGAGTGCCCTGGCCCCAAGGCCATATCTTAAAATGGACCCGTGAACTTGCTGCTTTCACTGGAGACATCCTGGTCGTGGTGGTTGCACAGCACCTTACTTTTTCAGTGCCGTCATGCAGGAAAAGTATCAGCAGGCTTTCAAGACTTAAAAGTTTGCTGGCAAACCTAGGGACGAAAGCAGCACAAAGGACGGGGCCTAAGTTGGAAGTGAACAGGTTACCTTCAACCGCCTAGCATGACACAAGGAAGAACAAGACTGGGGTAAACAACTCTAAATCGACCTGAATGCGTAAGTGGCACTACTTCAGGATAGGGACGCACTTAAGGGCATCATGGGTATTTGCAGTTTATACTACGTGTCTGTTTTGAGGACTTTTTAAAGTTGGAAATAAGGCTCTGGAACCTACCAATGGTGGTACTGCATGGGCATGCCCTGCGAAAGGCAACTTCCAACCTACATAGGATTTAGGGTTTAGGGTCCGGCAAGAAGTAGCGGCCAGCACTTCGAACATAGGATCCCTCTCGCTGGGATCCCAAGAAAAAGGATAGATGATCTTGGGAACCCTCCGCTGGCATCAGAAGGCCCAAAGGTCATTCTAGGTTGATGAGTCGTCTCCTGAAATTGACCTGCTAGCTGCAACATGAACACTGGCAAGGTGACGTCAGAATCATCATCCCTTCGTTGGGGGATGTGCCCTTAGAACATGATCGCTGTCTGTGTTATATGAGCTATAGTCTAAACTCCTAGTATGCCCCTTAATAACTCCCATAATAGTCCCTATATAATCCCCTATATAATCCCCCTTTAAGGAGTTTAGACCATGGCTCATATGATACGCGAGTTTGGCTCCAAAAAGCGCGAAACTGGCAGTCTTCTGAAAATAGCAATCCCCTCGCAGACCCCCCACACCCTCTAGCAATGGTCAACATAACCCCTATGTATCATAGTATGCTCCAATGGGAATGTTTACTGTTAGGTGCAAAAGGGGTCAATGTTAGCCCCACATCCTAAACCCTACATGATACCGTAGCTTCCATTACCTTCTCCATGCCTCTACATCCCCCAGTATCCCCTCTCATATATGTCTTTAGGGGCTCGCCCTTTCGCCAAGGCACCAACAAACCGCGCAGCAAATGGATTGCCTGCGTTTGGCGAAGGATGCCTAGACCTTTGCTGCAGAAAGGGTTGAAGGGTTTGGGGTCAGGGCTAAAGGATTGGAGTTTCGGGATGAGGGTTTAGGGCTGAAGGTTCAGGGTTTAGGGGCAGAAGTTTAAGGATTAGGGTTACACTTCCGGGGCTGGGGTTGGGGTTTAAGGTTTTGAGGTTACGGGTTGGGGTCTACGGACGTGCTTCAAGCTTCTCATCCAGAACTTGTAAGGGTTTACAGCATGTTGATACTGAGTAAAGAACACTCATATTCATTGTATGTACCCTAAACCTTAAACCCTTATTGCATTGTTGCGCCTTGAGTCGAAGTGAAAACGAGCAGCCGCAGGCTTCCAGCGCCAAGAAACTCGATACCCATACCATGGTGATTAATTTGAGGGTTTAGAGTTCAACAGCAACCCAACCTTTTCAAGGGTTCCAGGGCTCTACACCCTGGGCTGTCGCAGTATTTGCAAAGGATGGTTTAGGGTGGAGGGACATCCTCCAAGCGGGTGGCACGTTATTCGGTGAACT
>CAJNIZ010047882.1:8696-20158 GCA_905231905.1 Symbiodinium pilosum | reverse complement strand
TTGCAAGGATTTACCACTTAAGCTTGAGGATTCTGGGTTGCTGTTAAGGACCTTAAATCAAGTTACTATGTTGGGGGAACCCTATTATTTACTATATATACCCATTATGGTAACTTAAATTTAAGTTCCTTAACAGCACCCCAGTATAGTGTATACATTCAAGTTCCTCAAAAAGCAACCCAGCAATGGAGCCTAGCAAGCCGCCTGCGAGCCACGCGGTTGAGGGTTTAGGATTTGTAGGGGCCTACATTCCCAGTAAACAACTTTGCATGTATTTTGGTGTATTTTCTCGTCCATGCAATTCTCCATTCTTAAGTTATGCGCCATTTCTCGCAAATTGAAGATAAACAAATCATATGCCTAGCCGCAACCTACGCAACATGTTCCGGCACCAAAATCCCAAGTACTCAAGTGTTGGTTATGTGAGCCATCGTCTAAACTCCTGGTCTCCCCTGTGATAACCCCTATAGTAGTCCCCTATACAATCCCCTACATGACCCCTTTAAGGAGTTGCTCATATGGACACGTAGGGTAGGGAGTGATTAGGGCCTTCTACCTTGGATCTGCAGTTGGATCCTTCAACCCTCAACCGTACACCCTAAATCCTGAAACTTTAAAATCCTACATGAGCTATAGTCTAAACTCCTAGTATCCCCTTAATAACCCCTATAATGCTCCCCTATATAATCCCCTATATAACCCCCTTTAAGGAGCTTAGACTATAGCTCACATTAATCTTAACAGGCTAGTGGCGAAGCTTTCGGCTTCGAGGGCTGCGCTGAGGTCGCTGGAAAGAAGTCCCCAGCCGTCCTTTTTGCTGCTTCCGGATAAGAGAAACCCTGGGTTTACGGTTTATGGTTTGTTTGGGGACCCGTGAACCCTAAACCCCTGAACCCTAAACACCGAACTTGGTTTTAGGTTAGACTTCAAGATCTTGGGTTTAGGGATGGGGGAGGGCCTGAGAGCAACCCCACCCCACGCTTCATGAAGCCTGCACAGTGGACCCAGGGTATGTTGTGAGAAGCTCCTGCACCCACTAAGTTTTGAGCAGAACAACACTTCCCTAACATGCCTAGCTGGGGAGGAGGATGATAACATAGGATGAACCCTACATCTGCCCTAGCGCCATGCCCCTTAGAATATTCCACCACCAGCACCACCAGCACCACCACCCGCAATAGTCAATATTCCACCTATACGAAAATGGTACTGGTGGGAGTATGCATGATGAGGGTTGGGGGTCTTACTATTACAAATACTATTGCTATCTTTATGATGATTATTAGCACTATTACCAGTATTGCTAATATTCCTCTTGTTGCTTGTTACTATTAGTATTACTAATATAATATACTTATTCCTATTGTTGTTTTGACGTACTATTAGTATAAAGTTCTGGGAGAGGGGATTATACCCTATTTCTGTGACCAAGCGTCTGTGCCAAGGCTTTCGGCGTCTCCTCTTGCTCAGCGGAGGCCTGGACAGCTCATGGAGAACCAGCTTACGCTGAGTCATTCCCGTAAGATTCCAGTCCCCCTTAGGTAGATAGAATGTGGGATATAGAGGGATCATATTGTAATATACCAGACCCGTATTCTATCTACGTAAGGGGAACTAGAATCTAGGGTTTGGGATTAATGTAGAAAGTTAGGTCCTTCTTCATGACAGTAACGAATACCACAATGAGCAATAGGCTGAAGCCCTTTTGGGGACAGCTAATGTCGGCCCGCAGACCTCCAGGAAGCTGTTGCTTAGACTGTAGACACCCAATCCGATGGTTATTGATAGACTTAGTGATTAGACCCAGAACATCCCAAGCCCTGAGCTAGGGCTAGGGAAAGGCCTATGCGGTTAACCCTAAACCCTAAGAAGCTTCTTGAGCATCTTGAGTTTCCGCATGCACTGCAGCGCTCAGCAAGCTATTGATCCCATGGATTCGCGCGAAAGGAATGATCAACTCAAAACCGATGGATGCGAACTAAGCACTGGGCCCCTGCACCCTAAACTCTAAGCCCTAAACCCTAAACTCTAAGTCCTAAGCCCTAAGCTGTAAGCCCTAAACTTTAAGCCCTAAGCTGTAAGCCCTAAACCCTAAACTGTAAGCCCTACAGCCTAAACTCTAAGCCCTTAACCCGAAACTCTAAACTCGAAGCCCCTCACCCGAAACCCTAAACCTCAAACCTGAAGCCCATGCCCTCTGCCCCAACTACTGGGCCCTAAGTATCGGATTAGACCACACCCTGGGCCTACCTGTAACTCCAATCACCTGCAGTGATAGAAGGGTTTTTGGATTTAGAGATAGGGTTTAGGGTTTATATATCTACCTAAGGTTATATAGGCATTATTGAGGGGTTTGGGGATGTTATCCCTAAAACTGAGAATCAAGCGGAGAACAACATGGGACATGAAATGGACACTGGGGGTATGTAGAGGTTTACAAGGCTTACGTTATTCCAACTACCTACAGTTTCATCTGGCTATACCTACAAACTCAGCGATTACTACGCAAGTGTAGGCAATTGGGTTTAAATGTAAGAGTCTGATTGAAAGGCCAAACCTGGTCTCAATACTAAGAATCCTAAACCTGTAGCATCCTCAGACCTATAATATCATTTAATAAATTCCTATGTTAGGGTTTAGGGTTTAGGGTTTAGGGTTTAGGGGTATGGGTTATACTAAAGTAGAGATTAAGAATAGTCCCTAGGGAGACTACAGAAACCCTAAATCCCAAACCCGCGAGGGAAACCTGGGTGGATCTGGCGGAAGTCCTAACTCTAAACCCTAAACCCTCAAGCCCGTATAAACTTACCATTACTTAGGGTACCCTATTTATTTCCTTAATTTCAAAAGTTTAAAAGTTCAAAACCAGAATGACCCCCCCAAACCCTAAGAAATGATAATAAACCCTAAACCCTAAAATCACTGAAAGACAACCTTTGAGGGGTACGACCCTAAACCCTAAACTCTTCACCCCAAGCGCGCGGGGTGCTGAATCCAGCGCCCAACATCTCTCTCCACCCCTATGCCCAAAAACAATTAGCCCAATACCCCTTCATTAAGGAATATAACTGACCTACTCATCAGGGTATGATTTTAAGGTATATTCCCCTAAACCCCAAAGGCCTAAATCCTAAACCCCAAAGCCTGAACCTGGTAGCTGCGTCCTGCCTCATCTGCCGCAGCTTCTTCCCTTTGGGGAAGGCCCTGAGACTGCGGTCTCTGCGGCATCCTAGGTTCACGGATCAGGCTTTAGGTTTTTAGGATTTAGGGTTTAGGCTTTAGGTTTCAGGATTTAAGGTTTAGGGTTTTTAGGATTTAAGGTTTAAGGTTAGGGCTCAGGGAAATCCCCCTAGGTTCAGGGTTTAGGCTTGCGGTTTTAGGACTTAGGGACTAGGTCTCAGGGGCCGAAAGCTTATGCTGAAACATGTTTCCTGCCGCTACCCAGTTAGACTGTATACTACAAGTCAGATTACAGGGGCCCTCAAGTCTTCTTGTCCAGCTGTTGCTGGCTGGGGGGGGCGGTGCCCAACATGTGTGGCACTTTCCGTGAACAAGTGGGGCCTCAATATACGATCATCCCGACTTGTTATTATTGGGACCCTCAAGCAGGGACCCGTAATGACAGGAAACCCGAAAAGAGAGTTCAAACACCAGGTTGAAGGGTTGTGTGCTTTGTGGCGTTGGAATTTGGATAGCTCGGGATCTAGGGCTGACGGTGTAGAGTTTATAGGCCCTACAAGAATTTGGACTGCACATGAAAAAACCTGAACTCGAAAATTCCGGCGTGCAGTTTGGGATGCACAGATTTTAGGACCTCAGCGTCTGTCGAGATTGGGTATCTCAGGCTTGTGGGGTTCAGTGTTTAGGGTTGCATCTGGAGAATTGGACTCCTGACAAGGGAGGCCTAACTAGAAGGGAACAGTAGTAGCGATTGTTCCGGTTTCAACAAATACTTCGCAGACGGTTGAAATCCGAAGTGCCAAACAGCAGGCAACGATTGCCACATGTAGAGCTTAGGCTTGGAGCTGTTCTGGGGGAGGGTAATCTCCAAACCCAAAAGCAAACCGCCCTGACCTCAATGAATCCGACGCAGTCACAGGTCTCAACACAAAAACAAGGCCCTAAACCCTAAACTCTAAAGCCTAAACCCTAGGCCCTAAACCCTAAGGGTCCGGGAACACTTCATTTTTGGAAGCTCCTCTGGGCTTAAAGAATGCCTTCGTTCGTGTAAAGCAGGGGGACGCCAATGTAGACCAAACTATACTAAAATCCTCTGTCTGGGAACCCCAGAAGGAAATCCCATAGGTGGACCCCCCACCCAGTAATAGTGACTATAAGGAATAGCAAGGATTATATTAGGGTCCCCTTGTATTCCTAATATACCACTATCACAGGGTGGAGGAATCCTCCTAAGGGATCCCTAATTCCCGGAAACCCCTAGTGGTACAGGAACCCTAAACGGCCCTAAACGGGTTCAGCGGTCCCTGACACACCTGGACCCGTACGGAATGAAACATGAGCTTCGAGCCCTGCACGGAGAAACCTTGCAGTTGTCGAGCTGTAGCCGTAAGCTTACCCTAAGGGTCCATGTACCCAATAATTGGGTATTTAGGGTTTAGGTAGTAATTGTTGTACAGGGCTTGGGTAAGAATATGATTATTGGGTACTTGGACCCTTAGGGTTACACTCCCCCAAACTAATATGGGTGACCCCTCCAAAAAAGGTTTTGGGCTTGGGGGTTTAGGGTGTCAGGGTGTTAGGGTTAGGGCTTTAGGGTTTAGGGTGTAGGGAAGCCTGCAAAGGCTAGAAGCGGAGCATATGGTGTTTCCATGGTGGTTCGGGGGAGGCTACTTGCAACTTAGAAGCCCCGAGGCATAGGATGACCCTCGAGCACAAGACCCCCAAACTAGCGCGATATAGGGATTCTATAGGGGTTCTGTAGACCTTTAGATGGGTAGAGAAAGAAAGGGTTATATGAGGATGTTATAGGGATATAGCCCTTGCAGCGCCAAATGATGGAGAATTGAATGGAAAAACCGCGAACATTAAAAAGAAACCTGGATTACCCAAGGATTTAATGAGTTGATACTAATAAGGCTTAGGGTTTAATAGCCCTGCATCACCTTAAGTACCATATGCCTCAATAATTTTGGTATTATAGTATACTAAGGTCATGAAAAATCGTTGGCAAGAACACTCAACTCTCAACCCTTTGAGCCTACCTAGACCCTTAAGCTTCTATCGAACACAAGTACCCACAGAGATAAGACCTACGAGGCGCCCATTTAACTTAGGGTTTAGGGTTTAGGGTTTAGGGTTTAGGGTACAACCAAAACCCTATAAACCCTGAACCATTTCAGGGTAGCTGGGGGATCCTACTAAGCCTTAGATCCCGTTTAGCTCCACTTTAAGCCCATCAATGAAAACTCCGTCAAGACTCCCACTCGGTGAGGGCTTCCGGATTTCCCGCCTCTTGGGCCTCGTCCTTCTATGGGCCTTCCTGAGCTGATGCTCAGGGTTTAGGGTTTGAGGCCTATGAAAAAACATCTGATGGGCTTTACGAGGTGTATAGACTCACACAGCTTTCCAGGGCCTGTAGCTGTTAGAATACAACCTCCCACCATGTGAATTAATGAAAACATGCGTTTTGGGGATGCTAGGGTTCTAGGGGCCTGCTTCACGCAAGCGTCTTTACCTTGTCATAACCCTAAACTCTAAGCCCTAAACCCCAAATCGCGTGGATAAGCTTGCAGACAAATGTGCGAGCAAGGAGCCATACGTGGGGGTTTAGGGTCCCTAAGTTCTAGGACGCTGCGAAGCAGTCCAGTCTGTACTTGCAAGTGTGAGATAGACATCTACTACGGCAGCCTAAATCCTTGCCAATATCATGTGGGTCTATCTGAGGTACCTTGCGCTATGGCTACACAAGAAATGTAAAACCATGATATAAGTATCTCTCTTGGCCCTGATGGGATCTTCAAGCTCGTCCCAGACTCGTACTTTGGGTCCTCCGTGGCGCGTTTGCCAAGAATGGTACCAGGGAGTGCTGGTACACAAGAGGCCTTCTGAGCGGGCACCGCTCCTGCCTAGGTTCGGCTATTCTCCAAGACGGACTAGGAGTTGGTAATTCACAAAATTGGGGGATATCATGATCCTTACATTGGGACCCTCAAAATGATGGCCCTATTGGGAAATCCCATTAGGGGTTAAGGGTTTAGGGATTTAGGATTTAAGGCCTGGACTTCATCCCACGAACTTCTTCGAATACCGAGAAGGACACCCCTGAGCCGGTTCCAACACGTTCGCCTGCCTTGAGTATAGGGACGGACATGAAACCATACTAGGTTCCTACTATCTTGTAGGGCATAATCAAAAAAATCTTGGGTGTTCTGGGCAGTATGCCTGACATGAATATGCTCCACATCGCCTGCAAGCAAGGTGGCAAAGGCAGAGAAAACAAGTACTGCTTTTGCCTTGATTGCAGCAGCACGTGGCTCTTCACTGTCGGCGGTCCCACCTTAGCTTCACGACCCTAAAACCGCAGGCCCTAAAGCCCTAAACCTTCCATGTCCGACTTCCTTCTGGAGACAGACCCATCCCAAGAGTAGACCAATCTCAAGAGTCATTACTTCGTGACAGACCCGCAAGACTTGCTGTGACTGCTGGCAGAACACAGCGGCCCAACAACAACAGAGGCTGGGATGGGCCTTCGAACCCATGGTGAATGCTCATGAGTGATGCTTAGCACTCCTTCCGAGGCAGCAAATCCACCGAGCAAGAACTGCAAAGAGGCCTTGCAGAGAAAACACTAGATGAGGCTAATTTGCCCTGGCGCTTCAAATGCTAAGACGGAAAGATTCTGCAGAAATCAGTTTGCCTATTTCTTGTTGAACCTAAACCCTAAACCCTAAAACCCTTAACCCTAAAGCTCAGGTTTTGCAGCCTGAGCCCCGCGAAGACCCTGCAGGGAGGACACCCTTTCAAGCTAGGGTTCAGGGTTTAGGGGTTTAGGGTTTAGGGTTCAGGGTTTTAGGGATTTGTAGGGCTTAGGGGTTTGGGGTCTAGGGGTTTAGGGGCTTAGGGTTTAGGGGCTAGACCTCTCTGTCGGGGACGCCAAGCCCTACGACACTCTACACGCTGAAACCTAAACCTTCCACCCTAAATGCTACACTCAACCCCACTACATCCGAAAACCCTTGACCTGTATACCTTAAACCTTAAACCGTATATCCCTTTCTACATACCCGAATATAACCTAAAGGGGCCCTAAAATTAGGAAATCCCCATACTGCTGATAAAGGAAATCTTGCACCACCTGAAATGCTAAAGTAATAGGACTTACAGCAGTTAAAGGCCCCTAAACTACTGTAAGATTTCATCCGTCGACAGTATCACTCCATGCAAGCCCAGACGCCGGGGTGCGCCGCACGAGGACTTCGCAAGCCTCGGATTTTGCCTCACCGCGCCATGGAGGAGGGGCTGGATGTACTGGCTCCTCAGTTGGGCTTAGGGTTAAGACGTTAAGGTTTACTTTGGCGTGATACCGAGTGTCTGCAAAAATCAACGAAACAGGTGGGCTGAGCAAATGGGCAAGGAGGCGTACTTTGAACCAGCAAACTCCCTAAACCCTAAATCCTAAACCCTAAACCCTAAATCCTAAACCTGCCTGGATAGTTTTTGCTTGCCACAGCTTCATGCTTGGCATGTACATGAAACCGTGGGGTGTCTCTGCCCGGTTAATTTTCTCAATCTACTTCTGTTTCGCAGGTTACAACTCCTAAGACAGGGGTAGGCTTGAAAATGATTCGTTTCTACTACCCTTACTCATCACGCCATACGAAATTTTTCGGGCCCCCGAACATACCCCTATAAACCCTAAACCGTGCTAGGGTCAGACTCATCGGTGCAGCCAGAGTGAAGCAGAAGCAGCAACACGGTTTAGGGTGTAGGGTTCGGGGCTCGCCAAGTGCAGACTAACTTCCCAAATGAGCTATAGTCTAGACTCCTAGCATCCCCTTTAATAACCTCTATAAGACTCCCCTATTTAATCCCCTATACCCCCTCCCCCGCGTAAGGAGTATAGACTATAGCTCAAATGGATGTAAGGAAATAGGTTCGACCTGGGTGGATTTACAAGACACCTGGGAGGCCGACCCAGCACCATGTAGGGGAGACCTTAGGAGGACCCCCCACCCTGTAATAGTGGCTATATTATATATAAGAGTCCTCTTATATTCCTATTATACCACTATTACAGGGTGGGGGGTCCTCCTCAGGGAGACCCTTGTACCTGAAGACGTCTACACGTTAAACACTGAACCACTTGTTGGCGAATCACCTACTCCCAGCATAGAAAACCCCCCACCCCCCACTAACATTGAATATTTCCATTGTGGTCTACTTTACATTACTTTACGATAAAGTTATTAAGGGGTTGAGGATTTCATATTAAGGAGGATTACAAGCAAATTCCTAAGGCTCTATTGGGGGTTTAGGGTTTGGGGCAGTTAGCCTTACATAATTCCCTGCACAACGCAGAACCCAAAGGCAAATCCTAAGCCTTGAGCCCCCCAAAAGCCTTGAACCCTTCACCCTTCACCCTAAGCCCTAATCGAATAATCTCGCCCCAGGGACGTGGGGCCCAACCCAACAAATCGCGCCAGTGCTAGCAGGTTGTTGCTCTGATCTTTCCTGAGCCATTCTTCAGGGTGTAAGGGGTTTAGGGTGTAGGATGCAGGGTTTAGACTGTGTACTGCACCTACCCAATACACTCAAAGTAGGGATCATCTCGGGGGCTATGTGTAGATGAATTAGAAGCAATATCCAACTGTCACTGACTGGGGGCAGTAAGAAAGGAAAGGGATTTGGGGGGAAACAAGGCTTTGGGGTGCAAGGTGCTGCCACTACACACTTCAGGCTGTAAACGAAGAATGCTCCTTATTAACTAGTTTCAGCATTTCAGCTTTTACGTTAGGGTTTCAGCACGTCTCAGCAAGGCTATGGCCAGATTAGGCTTTTGCACCCAGAGTCCCGCGGGTGCTCTAAACCTTGCACCCCCAGGGATCCATCCTTGTGGGAGTTTCTCGACATATGGGGGTTTTCCGAAATTAGGGGTACCTTTCTGGGGGTCCCTATAATTAGAACTATAGAATTTTGGGGTCTATATTGGGGTCCCCTTATTTTGGGAAACTACCATATGCGGCCGCAAAGCGACCCTAGGAAAAGCTGGGGCTCCCTAGCAACAGGGTTTTGGTCCATTCAGAAACAGTGCACGAAAGCTAGTGCTGAGCGCGCTTCAAAAGTTGAGCTTTCCCAGCTTTTCCAATAGGCTTAGATAGGGATTCGGGTGGTGAACACATACGTTCTACTCAAGCCCAAGCATTGGGAGGGGAACGAATGCCGTTATCTTAGGCAGCTGCCTTGTGCCTCTAATCTGTTTGCGTTAGGATGGCTAACAGCTTTTGGTTCGTCAGTTTAGGTGTGTTCAGGGTCTGCGTGTTCAGCGCTTCGGGTCTGTCAACATCATCTCCCTAGCTTACGGCTCACAAGTGTCAAGCCTCGGGCCGTAACAAGATCCCAAAGAAATTTGGGTTTGTAGGTTGTGTGTTTAGGGTCCAAGGAATGACGCAAAAGCTAGGTACTTAGGATTTGCGTACTAGGGATCATGGCATCAGTTTTGGGCCAGTCTATGATTATTAGGCACTTGGATTAGGGCATGTGGGAAATGGACGATAAGGATCAACTAAGTTTCCGAATTGTCGACTCGGCTCGAGCGCTAAGACTGTCGACTGAATGCAGGGTTGCGTAGAATGACGTGTTACAGCTTTGGGTGCCTATGTAGGACTGCTTCCTGTGAGATTAACATATCCGGCGAGTGGCAACCGCAGCTACCCAAGAAAGATATCACGATTGCCGTAGTTGCAAAGACTCATGTAGCACGACGTGATAATGAGTAACGCTGACATAAAGAGGAAAGGGATGATAGCGGTTACCAGGCCACACGGTTTAGGGTTTAGGCCGGCCTTAATGACGCGAGTAATCCCTTCCCACAACCATTCAAAAAAAAAACTACCTTCCAACACCCCAACCCCACTATTCAACGCTCCCGACAATGATTTCATATTTGGCGGCATAGCAGGAAATATTGATTTTCGGGAGGGGGAGTGGGGTTGATCCATAATAGGCTGAGAGAGACAAAAGACTTACTGGTAGTAAGTAAGGAATAAGGGAATATAATCCATATCTAATCCCTATATAATGCCTTCCCTTGATTCTCACGAACCACCAGTAAGAAAAGCCGAGCTTCAAGCACGAAGCGAACCAACCGCCGGGGGTTCGGCGGAATCGCTGCCGGACGCTCATAGATTGGTAGGAGGACTTCCGAAGATGTGGGAGAGTCTCCACCGATGCGTACCTGTGATCCCAAAGGGTCCATGGTCCATGTAGTCATATAATGTTTACTTTGGCCCCTAGGTCATGATATGGTAACCACTTTAGTCTCTATGCCCTTTTACTCACCATATACTACCCATACTATGGCTTCAAGTTCCTTAACACCACAACGCCCTTTGGGGATGGCCTTCAACCCTACAGCTTTAGCCGCATTTACGCAGAAAAGGAAGGGATGCTGGAGGGTCACGCTATGCTTCGACAGAGTTTGGAGCTGAGGGTTTAGGGCTTAGGGGGCTATAAGGCTTGGGGATTTTGGTTGATTTCGAAGGTTCAGGGTGTAGGGGAAAAAAGACTTTAGGGCTAAAGGAACTTTAAGGGATTAGTTGGTGTCATAAGGTACCAAGCAGATTGTAGTGAAGTCCGAAGCCTCCAAGCGCAGCATAGCCACATCCTTACACAGTTTCTACTACCAAAATTCGAACCCTAAATCCTGATCTGAACACTATGTATCCCCATATATCCCTATAAATAAGAACCCCTTTACAGGGGCCAAAGCCTGAACTCTAACCCCTACATATCCCCATATATCCCCATAAGCCCTCTAGATGGACTCTTAGCAGTTTTACAGAGCATGCCGGAAGCCCCTATCACAGTCTTAGTCACTCCTTGACCAAGATGCAACAACTTAAGATTTGGGGGTTTAGGGTTTAGGGTTTAGCTGGTTGGCTAGGATAAAGGAATGGAAAAGAACATGGAAAGTACCACTTAAGGCTTAGGGTTCAGGACTCAGAGGCTGGCAGCAACTATATAATTGGGAGTTTCGAGGGACTATAATAACCATAACGATCCGTTCCTTCATTCCTTGCGAGCCAGATGTCAAAAAATCTCAATTCGTAACTAACAAGAGGTCGGCTTCAACGCGAACACCCACAGCACATGGCAACATCCGGAGCCCCAGCAGCAGGCAAACTTCATTGGCTTTAAAGTTTTGTGTTTAGATGAACGGTGTGGGGTTTTTGGTTTAGGGCCAGGGTATGGGCTTTAGCATGGGGGGGGGATGGGGGGGGGGG